>JABCKH010000321.1:0-20169 GCA_018851285.1 Lyophyllum semitale | reverse complement strand
CAGAAAATGTGACGTAACACGTAATATCTTTTACATAATCATTCAATATTTTGACCAGAAATATTGAAATTTGTTTCCAGTGTAATCGGGCTCTTTATCGTAGGCGATATGGTGTAACACGCAAGGTATACATGACGATGCTGATCTTGAATGGATCGGTGTGATGGATCGGGGAAAATTTACGTCGAATGGTGAAGAGCTTGAAAAAGTGGGACCGACTTCGGCCTACACTCGAGAAGAACACATGTCGCGAGGGCTTTGGGAGTCGCCAGAGGACGTAAAACTGCGGTAGCCAGAGATTGATCACTCAAGTTCACAGCTCGGCTTGAGCGAGAAAAAATAGACGCTATCACAGTGAGAATGACGAATATCCCAGTGGATTCCAACCAAGCGCGAACTAAGTCATATCAGGATAGTGATTCCAACGAGGCGAGCTCATCTCTTGTTCGTTGAAGCCAAGTTCCAAGTATTTGTTGAGTATTTGCCAAGATTTTGGCTGGGGCCTCCGTACCTAACGTCGACAAATATTGCTCCGCTTCTCCTCCACGACTTGTCCCAGACTTGTCCACGACCGCAAAAATACTGAGCCCCAGACTCCTTGAATATACGCGACCTTGTTCCATCCTTTGCACGGAATTTATGATCTCAAGGCGAGCTGAGTTTGCTGTGTTTAGCAGATATCACCTCCGTGAGTCCTCTCCCACTCGTTTCATTATTCCACCCTCAAGGGATAAAGGACCAGCTCGTCTGGTAGATCCCGTAGGCCGGATTCGAACTCCTTCCTGGCGATAGGCAAGGCCTCAGGAAATTCGGGTGGGGACATAGTTTCTTACAGGCTGTTTTGGTGGGTTTTCTGTGGGTTTATGTTCATGACTTCCGCGCTGATGTAGCGCCGCAATTTACTCAGAGGGCTGACGGATACTCGACAAGCAACGAGGAAATTCAAAATAAGGTGCCCGAACGGCATAAGTACGCCTCTTCACACCTTTCTGCCTCTTAATGATTCATCTGCGCAATAGTTTTCCTTCGATCCGACACATTCTGCCTCGAAGCCTGCGAGCTCGGCCGAATGTCGCCAAGTTTTTACCAGCACATCTACGACCATCGGGTGCTGGAAGAAGGGATGCGGTTACACAAGAGCGACGTCGACTCGACGATCGTGATGAGCAGTCGCCGCTTGAGCAGGAGTGTGGCGACGGGCACAAGCGGGTCCTGGTCGGTAAGTTCAATTGCTGCGCCGAACGAGTCGAAGTGATTGACGGGGAGGTACCCCCTCTAGTGCAGGTACCATTACGCGAGGCAGCATATCCACTACTGTCGGTCTCAGCGTCGATCTCATCATGGCGTGTGATGCATGCCTTGAATGCCTCATTTTCTATCTAGGTGTGTACCTTTCAAATACCTATACCTCCAATTCATCCAGACTGACTTTGAATCCAGTGGTTGGTGAAAATATGTATCAGGCTTAAGCTCGGCACGTTCGCCGAGCAGCCCGAGTTTCGATCTAAACAGATTACATCGATCTTCGGCTCCTAACTCACCTTCGCACCCTTATTTTCGTTGTTGCCTGCACCTGCATGCCATCGCTCCGAATATCGTAACCGATGGCGGTTTCTCACGAACTAGCCATTATCAATGGTGGCCACGCTTCGAAACTGCTTCTCTTCATGGTCGTTGCATCTTCACAATTGTTGAGCTGTGAGAAATCTCATTGAAGGCTCTGTTCGATGGACCGATGGTACGTTCGCATCCTGCTCCTCTTATCTCTTGATCTCACGATAGCAGTCCCCTTATGGCAGACGAATGTCGATTTGTGGCGCCAGGTTTGTCTCGATGCTACGGGGCCAACGATTCTGGTCAAAATGGCATATGGTCCTTGGTCGTAGATCGCAACAACTCCCGTATCCTGCACCATACGCCCGTCGCATCGTTTGAGGTGTTATTTGTGGCGCGCCTCCTTGTCTCACGAGCGAACCGGCTGGTGATTATCATTGAGCGCTAATCTATCAAAGGTATCGTACTTCTTAACATCTGACTAGCAGTATACCATCATATGACCGACGTCCTTATCAGCTTCGAATGACATCAAATCATAACGGTATATAATAGGTGCTCAAAGGACTCAACGTGACCAATCGTTTCTCTGCGCCATACACTCATGGCTACCATATTTATTAACAACGCGACGGATCTCATTTCGGTGGAGTCGGGCTCCGTTGTAAACAGCTCATTCTACTCCGGAAATTTCTTCCTTGGTCGAGGATCTGCGCTCCAAATTACGAATAGTTGCATCTCGTTTCTATTTGAGGGTATGAATCGAACCTCGTCAATGCATAATCGTAACTGACGAATGATACAGGGACCTCCTTGACTTTCTTTGGTCTTCATGTGCAATCGTCACAGTTGAATGTCATCATCGACGGCGGGGAGACGTTTGCCAACACCATATTGGCACGGCAGTATATTGGTCCGTTCTATCAATCTCCCTCACTACCTGCTGCAACCCATAATATCACCTTGTTCGACCTGCCCTATGTTGTATTCGACTACATGACCGCTACTCTGGGGAACGACCCGCCGCTAGCACAGCAGCAGTTGATCGTGGACGATAGCGAAATGTCCACAGTGTACGACGGTACCTGGACACACAATAATGTCATACAACACGGGGATAGTAGCTCTCGACTTCCGTTTGGTTATTCCACGCAATAAACTAATGCCATCAATGCCTCCGCTACATTTTCATTCACAGGTTCGTAATTCACCCATCATATCCGTCTACCCGGTTGTCTTTTCCTTACGAGTGTAGCTAGGCAGCGTAGTGTCCGTATTCGGCCTGTCTAATAACGGTCCAGGCGAACTCGCCATTACGTTCACTATGGACGAGAAGCCCTCGCTTCCCACTGTGTTTCCTCTTGATGGGACTATGAATCCCAATTTTATGTGGTACACGGCAGGATCACTTGCTGGGGAACCATACTCTGCACATGCAGGTCACTCAGAGCAGTGGCGCATATTTCACATTGGACTATATCATTTACCAACCGTCTTTCAACTCTTTGGCCACGAAACCGACCCTCGGTTAAAATTCGCCAGTTTACGCCACCGTCGCCTCGACAAGCCCTAGTGCGACAAATTCAGGAACGTCACCCCCTGCCTTAAGATAATCGGCACGCGGTGTCTTAATTGGCTCTGTTGTCGGGACCGTCATTGTGGTGGCTCTATTAATACTTTTGCTTTTCCTGTATCGAAAGGGAACATTTAAACGCCGAGCTATACATGGTACGTTGCACAAATCTTTGTCTGCTCCTTCTCGTCTTACAAACCCCCAACCGTTCTGTTAGTGGAGCCCTTCACACTATGTCATACAGCGAAAGGAGCGCCGGCGGTGATAGAGAAGTCAACGTACACAGGAGACTTTCACTATCTGGTCGCACGCGTTATAAAACGATCAATTACGACAGCGAGCGCCCAATTCTAGCGACACAGAAGGCGCACATCTATCAGCGTTATTGCCCCCGCGTAATCTCGTTCGGCGAGTATACGACCTTCTGCGACATAGCCCGCCAGCCGAAGGTACGGCCTCGTGTTTCGCACTATGCACTCTTCTGATACCTACTAATACATGTGCCCAATATCTCAGTTGAGCTCTTTCATACTCATTCACACCACGGAGAGAATGGCAGCCTCTTGCCAGTCCAGCGAAAACCCCGCGTACCGCTTCCGGAAAAACCGAGAAACACCGAACCGCGGCGGGAAGTCAGCGTTGATATCTCGAATGCGGAAATATGAGGTGGGGTGCCAGAGAGTACTCGTGTTCAGGAGCTTGTGGTCGAGCTTCAGCGGGAACTTGCAAGAACCAGCGAGCAGGGGCGGAATGGAGCTGGACCACGGTGGTGCAGGCTTCGATGAGAGGGCCCAGGATACTTGGGAGAATGACAGTGTACCGTCGAGCGTGCCGCCTCCGTATGAACCAGATCCCCGACGTAGCAATTAGGTCGTAACTCACCTGGAGGACCGCCATATGAAGCATGGCAACCTCCGGTTTTGACGGATCATAAATCAGCGCTCAGCGTTGATCAGCACATACTGTCAAATCAACCACGTCCGTGATCGACCGATCTGGCACCTCTAGATCTTGTTTTTTCACTGACCCTGCATTACATACATGGTGACACAGGCTCACAGCCGAGTTGTCGGAGTTGATGCTTGTTCATCACGCTATAAGTACTCAATGCCTGGCACAGTGCCCGTGCGACAGAGCAGTATCTTGTTGCCCGTGGTATGTATATGTTCTCTTGATGCGTCCAATAATTCGATATTCACTCCATTCGACAGCCGCCGAACCCGAATTCGAACTCGAGGAACGATGCCAGAATAGTATCAGCCTTGAATAACGCAATCGATGTGGTCAATATCGTACACGACCTCCTACCACTTGAACCTGGTAGAGGAGTTTTATCGACTATTTCGAGTATTCTGGTAATTGTAAAGGTGCGTTCAATACTGGATGCGCTATACGAGACGACCACTGAGACGCAACGTTTTATCGGCGTGTTGCATAGAATACTATTGCCAACCAAGACGACTTCGCAGAGCTGGCAGATCAGTGCAACAGAATCGGTCTCGTTATTTGGCGCGCCACGTGTAGAGAACCGAAAGAGATGAACCCTTCCATACAGCAGGCGTTATCCGAGCTGAAAAGGTATGAACATTTGTTGGAGCGACGACTTGTCCTTTCACCTAATTTTCAGATCTGTGGATGGGATTTTAGAAGCAGTGGAAAAGAAGTCGAAGAAGGGGCTGGGGTCGAAAGTCTTCCATGTAAAGATCAACCAGGGCCTCATTGTACAATGGCAGCAAGAGTTGGATCGGTTTTTAACTCTGTTCAACGTGAGTTTACTTCTGCAGGCGCTATTTTCACCTTTTTCACATTGTCTCTTTCAGACTGAGCTGAGCATTGTAGCCAACTCGAAGCTTGACGAGCTTCTAGCCTCGTTCGAAGAGTTTCGAAGTAATTTGAAGACTCGAACGTAAGCTTTCCGCGTTTTTTGATTTTTTGATTTCGTAGTTGAACTCGTACAGAGAAGAGCCCATAGCGGAAGCTCTTCCAGCAAAACCTCCGATATTCTTAGGAAGGGACGATCTCGTCAAAGACGCCGTCAAATCCCTGCTCACATTCCACCATGTGGCACTTATCGGACCTGGCGGCATGGGGAAGACCAGCATAGCCCGAGCTGTCGTGAACGACGATGCTATCTCGAACAAGTTCCCAGAACGACGATATTTTGTACGATATGACGATATGGATGCCTCTCAGATCACCTATGCGACATTTCTCGACCGAATCGCCCGAGCCTTGGGAATTTCATTGTCAAAAGCTAACACGCACAGCCTTATATCCAACGCCCTTTCCACTTCCGACATCCTCCTTGTTCTGGACAACGCCGAGACATTCTTGGATGCAGAGAAAGACGCTGGCCGGATCGCTGAGTCCATCGATCAGTTCGGCGCTCGAGCCAACGTTTCCATCATGCTGACGACAAGAACGACTGGCCTTCCGCCAAACCTGAGCTGGGAACGTCTCCGGGTCCCCGCGCTGGAGGAAAGTGCAGCATGTGCGGCGTTCAGAATGATATACCATCCTCCAATCGATTCTGCTATCCTCTGCAAATTATTGTCTTCCATTGACTTTCATCCGCTTTCTATAAATCTCCTCGCCCAAGTTGGGGTACAGAACGAGTGGTCCTCGGAAGAGCTAGTTTCCGCGTGGGATCGCCAACATGCTCTTCTACTCGAAAACGGAAGCGGGAAGATTCACAGTATCGCGATCACGGTCGAGCTGTCGCTCAACTCCCCTTCTCTCAAAAAGCTTGGCGAGACTGTTCGCCATCTGCTACAGGTCATTGCCTTTCTTCCGCAGGGCATCAGCAAAACACGACTGGGTGCTATATTTCCATCGAATCTACTGATCACTCAGTGCGCTGAGCTTTTGTGCAAGCATTCCCTGGCGTATCACAAGGGCGATTTCATTACCATGCTCGCTCCAATTCGACTCTACATTTCTACGCAGTACAACTCCTCTCCCGATCGTATTCCCCTTCTTTCAGGTGTCCTGGCCTACTACAACGACCAGCTCGGGATTGACCCCGTCGACAAAGGACTCATCCGCGCTGAGGACGTCAATATCGAGCATGTTGTTGCCCTTGGCCTCTCCCGGAGTACAGAAAGGACGATGGCTCAGGCATTGAACCTTACCACCTGCTTTTTGTCCAGTCTCACCGATTATAAGCCACACCCAACAGCATTGCTCCCTGTCGTCTCGGTGCTGCGGCCCGAGGAGTCAATCCCGACATCTTCCTCGTGCTTGAACGTTCTGAAACGAGGAGATAAGACGGCTCTGATTGAAAAAGGCACCTGTATAAACCAAATTGCCGTGCTGGCGCTAGAGATCGGACAGCTTGGAGAGGCAAAAGAACTCTTCGACCAAGCGCGCGATCTTTTCATTGCCTGTGGGTCAGCTGGGCGATTTTGGTTAAGGATCGCGTATATTGGGATAGGTGGAGTGTGTGCCACGCTGGGCGACTTCGTCGGGGCAGAGGCGGCTTTCGAAGCATCCCTTCGAACACGTCCATATCTGCTCTTCAAGTCTCAAACCGACCGTCATCTCGAGGCGTACATCAAGCACTGCCGCGGAGCAATAAAAATGGTCAGGGGGGATCCTGGTGCGGTCGATCTGTGCCTGGCGGGGCTCAAGCTCATGCAGGACGTTGAAGATTTTCAAGGCATTATGAGATCACGCTTGGCGGCCGGATACTCGGAGCTTGTGCAGGAGAAGAACGAGAGTGCGATGCGCTACTTTCAAGCCGCGCTCGATGGGTCCACTGAGGAGAAGCAGAGCGAGCTTCACATCACAGCCCTCACGGGAATGGCCGAGGTGTTGTATCGCCAAGGACATCTTACGGAATCCAAGGCGTTTCATCAGCAAGTGCGAGATATCATACAAGAGTCGCCAGATGCTGATATATACCCATACGCTGCCGAAGCCTTGTCTATCATGGCTGCATATACGGCAATGGATGGCAATATCAAACAGGGCCGAACACAAATCTCAGCTCTCACAGCAAAGATGTCCCAATCCCCGAACATCGACATGATGACAGTGAACTGTTTCTACATCGCGGCGTGCATCGAATTGCGGGATAACGACCTTCGAAGGGCCGCGGAACTTTTCTTGCAGACCACTGAGTACTGCAAAGTGGTTTCGGAGGTTCGGTTCCAAGCGAGGGCGCTACGGGCACTCGGAGAGATTGCTCTCCTGGAGAAGGATGTAGCAGCAGCAAAAGCGCGATTTGAGGAGGCGAGTGCGCTGTGCGATTTCATGGGCGTCAAACCCAAGTTTCTGTATGCCGATCATGCTTGCTACCTGCTGAGCGAGGATCTCGAGGGTTGGACTCTGTTTCAACAAGGTCGTTTTCCTACCGTGTAAGGATACGTCCCAGGTTTCGTTCATTGCACTTCCAATCTTGCGTTGGCGATTATTCTATACAAGTGGTGGCCTATTGAAGTAGCGTGTCGGTGCCATAGCTGTGCCAACGATACTTATTTTATGAGTTTGTTTGAATTTCTACTGCGATTGACATACAGCCGCGCTACCGAAGTTAGGAGAAATCGAGACAATTTTGTTCTTATCGCCGGGTCTCGCATAGCGCACTTCTCTTCAGGTCAGAGCTTTCATAATGATATCGCACGCAGCTCGCCAGACTGACTCATCGTTGGTTCGCCTTTTTCACTTGTTTTTCACCTCTCTTCAACTGACAGTTACGTCGACTTTTTTGCGCTGATTGTCATGGCTTTCGCCGTTAAACGGGCCTTGACTTTCCGACCGTGGCGTTCAGCGGAACGTTCAACTTCGCTGGTGTAGCAGAAGTTGTTACCGTCTTCATAGAGCCGTTGTGTCCGCTCTCCGAACGGATGAATAACATGCGTATCGAAAGTTAAGCCATAAAATCGGAAGGATCGAAAATATACACAAATTAGCAAAACTGGCGTCATTTTACCCCTTACCTATTGAGCTGAATTGCTAGCGAATGGTTGAACTTGATGGCGCAGGAATGATAAAATAAGAATATCAACGTACCGGTTTTACCGTGTCCACCTTCGCCCGCTAATCTTTGTTTTTCCTTCGCTACCTTGTAATTGGCCACCTGAATCGGTGGATCACTAGCCATGGGAAGAAATCAGAAAATGAGAACATTAACGTACCAATCCCACCTTTGCCCGCCTTCTGCCTCGCCATCTTGTTGTTGACCTTTCGATTCGGCGTGAGTGAAGTAAAGGAATGCGAAAACAAAACCCATTACAATTTGAACACACCGCTATCACTCTGACACCTGGCGCGTCAAGCTTTCGATCATGCGTATGATCCCTGGGTCGATGCCCGGCGGACGGCGTGGTCGAACTCGAACCAACTTGGGTTCTCGAGGTGCTCGCTAGGCAGGGGCTTCATTTAGGATACTTATCTCGAATTTTAAAAAAAGGTCGAGTCGACCACGCACCAAGTCCTCCGGTTCGACTTGACGTTCTACTTACCTATGGTGAGCCAGTTAGTCTACTGCTCGTAATAAAGAATGGCACTAGTGTAGCTCACGAGGAATCAAGCAGACCGTATGTCGCTGGGCAGCCGACCAGTGATGCCCGAGAACCACTTCCGAGGCACAAGCTAGCAGATCTTCTCTCAGGAATACAGAGGACAGAAAATGACACACAATCCTGATGAAGAGTCGGAAGTTGAGAAGCTGCGCACGCGTGGAGGCTTGGATAGACCTAGCGACAAAAGGGGACCCGCAAAAAAAAGGCATTCAAAGGGTAAGATGACTAATGAAGAGACGCTACCTGTGTCACGTCATGGTGGAAGGGTAAACAACGTACATTGGTTTTTTTTCTGTGTCCTGGGATTTATGGGTGGGGGGGGGGGTCCTGGGGCGTACGCCGCGAGAAATTTCTGTCGACTCGGTGTAGGTGAGATCTTGAAAGTTGAGTTGAAAACGAACCGTATTCAGAGAAACAAAGGCTTCGTAAGGCTGTGTGTAATTTTTAGGCTTCTGTGCTAGCTCGGAAAGCTATTCGCTCCTTCGTTTAGTTGGTTTGAGCGATACGGGTTGGTCGAGTCGGAAGGCGTACTGCCAGTGCCACACGCGACGCAAGGAGCCGAGAGGTGTGCAGGACTTTGAATCGGACTTTTAATCCTAATCCACATCTCCCATCTCCACGACTGCCAACGACGACTCACTCGATTCTTAGTGAATGCTAGGTGAAGGACGGCCACTTTCTCTTCGGAGACGTTCAGGAATATATAGAGTGTAGTATAGTAGGTCCCAGTTCGTCATCTTTCCTCTTCATAATTGACCATCATTCTTGCTTAGACCTCGAGCCGGATTTACGCGATATAGATGAACAGTGCACGAGACTTGAAGCTTGAGGCCTTGAAGCTTGAGGGCTCGAGCTCGTTGGAATCCTGTAAAGGTGGGCTCTGGAGGCGAAATATTCAGATCCTTGGCAGTGGGAGCTCGCTGGCATAGGTGATTCGGCCCAGCACGGCTACTGTCGCGGTAACGTGCTTCTTTGCATGCGAGTTCTAGCCGCTCATCGAGGTTTCCAACTTCCCATAGCACACCCGTCACGCGCATGCCACCACCGATGTGCCATGTTCGAAGCGACACATTTACGGCCGCACATTTCTGGTGTAGCCGGTGTTCCTTCGCTGGCTCGGGGTTTTTGATACGATGACAGAAGGTATTTGCGATCTTTTTATTCACCCTTGCGTTCATCATCAAACCCTTTACAACGCAACAGCTCCTCTACGTAATTCTGCACGTCGCCCCGACCTCTGTTAGATGAGCCATAACCTCAATCAACCAACATCCTCGGGTGCTCAGACGCTGAACTGGGGAGAAACTGAAGCCATCGAGCCTGGACTTGCGGTTCTAGATGTCCAACACGAGCACCTGCCAAGGACACTCCAGAGCAGGCTGGGCCTGGGCACATTGATGGTCTGGAACGAGGATAGTCGGTCGTGGTTTCCAACGGCGGTCGGAAAGTCACGATCAATTTCGTCTACAACAATCTCGACCAAAAAAGCATGACCTCGAATCAACTTTAGACTTATCCCGCTTCACCACAACTCGCACGTCCCTCATCCCACGAGCGACAGCTCCCTGTATGCTTCTTGTTTACGACTGCTCGAACACTTCGCTGATTTGCGCTGCTCATCCGCAGCTTCGATATATCTTCTTTGATATGCGGAACCGGTGCCGGCGCAGGATTGGGTCTGTTGGTGTAGTCGAGTACGTTCTTTCTCGCCGTTTCTCCGAGGACCAACAGCTTATCGAAGTGTCCGATAGCCCGGGGACATCAACTCCCATTCAATCGGTATCGACGACGCCCGTTTCTAGAGTGGCGAATCAACGGCGTCGCGCACTAGAACTACCAACTTGCGCTCGCTGAGACGATATACTAACGCCTCTGAAGATTAGCCCGTATCGGCGGTTATTGGCATCAGAATCGGACTATATGTAGCTGATGTTACTACGATTAAAGGTATGTGACCGGCCGTCCATCCCGATATCCCTCGTTTACGTTTTATCTCAACAGCTCCTTCTGATCTTCCCACAATTCTTGGAGATAATATGCCCAAGGTTGTTCTATGTTCACTGCCTCCGTGCCGATCGCTCGTCGCCGCCCCGCTGTTCTGCCCCTCGTCATTTATCACATATCCTTTTTTTTCTCACCCTTCCTCAACGTTCCCGCCCCCGTCGGACAAGCATTCTCCCTCCCGTTGGGCCAGCCTTAATTATCGCCAGCCGACGTTCCAACCGCAACTGGAGCTGGAGCTTGCAGGGCTCGATACGGTCAAGGACCACCATCACACATCATGGAGGAGTTCTTGGCGTTTAGTCACTAGCATAGCCCCAGGCTGACGAGCTCCCCGAACGAGCACTAGGATTGGTACAGGACGCAGCCCGCCGGTGTGGCTAGGATTGGGTCACCGGTGGGAATGTGAGCCTGGAGTCCATTTTGCGGAATCGTGTGGTTAGGAGCGGGAGGAGGATGACGAGGAGGAGGAGGGCGAGCAACGTCAGCGTTGATGCCCAATGCCAGCGGGGATGAGGCTGGTTGGGGAGGGTGGGGTGAGCGCGTGAAGATCAAGGAGGTGGACACGGAGGGGCTTCGCATTCGTTGGCCCGGATCACACTGTTTCCTCGGGGGTGGTTCTTGAGTTTCATTCCGGAGCGTCTCCTAGGAGGGATGACGAAACGGGTGGTTCTGGTTACCTGGTCAGGCTAGGACGATGGCATGAGGCTAAACTTGACTTCGGCTCCGCGTCGTTCGGATGTAGGCCTAACCCTGTTCGGTGCAGGACCTCACCTGTACCTATGTCTTTCTTCACCACCGCAGGAGTTCCGGCGCTCATGATCTGTCATCACCAGATCCTCTTTGTCCTCCCCGTGCTACAGCCTTCGTCATCCTATTGGTCGATCACTCATGTTTCCGCTTGTGGATCACCCAGTCATAGTCATGAGTAGCCGACGTCCCTGGGCTCGGTGGCGGGTTTGACCCGGTTTAGGATAACCTCATTCCACCCTCGGTCTTAATTATTGCCAGTCGACATCCCAAAACCGGAGCTGAAGCTGGAGCTGGCGCTCTATACTGTCGAGGACTACCCCACGTCCTGCAGAAGTTCACGGCGTTTCGTCACTAGCATAAGCCCAAGCTGATGAGCCCCTCAAACGAGCAGTACATGTCGGTGTTGTTGGTGCAGGACGCGGCCCACGGCTATGGTCTTGGATTTGATTGATGGTGTGGGGCTGGAGTCGTTGATTTTGCGAAGTTGGGTGGTTAGGAAGGGGGGGGGAGGAGGGCGAACAACGTCTGCGTCAATGCCTAGTGTCAGCAGGGATGAGACTGGGGAGGGGTGAGCACGCGAAGATTAAGGAGGTGGACACGGCGGGGCTTCACGTTCGCCCGGATCCCACTGTTTCCTCGGGCGCGGCTCTTGAGCTTGATTCCGGAGCGTCTCCTAGCAAGGTTGACGAGGCGGATGGTGCTAGTTACCAGATTGGGCTAGGACGATGGCATGGGGTCTGGAATCGACTTCGGCGCTGCGTCGTTTGGATGTAGACTAAACCTCGTCTAGTGCAGGACGAGCTGCCCTCTGTGTTTCCTCACCTGTACCGAGCTCCTTTTCCACCACTGCAGGAGTTCCCCCGCTCGCTATCCGTCATCCTCACGTTCCCCAACCTTTGTCATGCTGTCAGCCATCCATTTGCTTCTGGCTATGACCAGTCGACGTCCTTGGGCATGGAGATGATAGCTTTGTCCTAGCTGTAGCTGGCAGGGATCGACCCGGTTCAGGAGAACCACGTCGCAGAGGAGCTCAAGACCTCGCTTGAAAAGGGCATAAGGAAGATCTCGTGGGCACGAGGATGTCGATTGGGCTCCTAGTGCAGCGGACTGGCCAATTTGGTCCAGGGTCATGATATGGGGTCGAACCCGGTCTTGGAGCCGGGATGTCGCCGATGAGGGGAGTGCGGATGAGGGATGTGATTGTGGGAATTTTTACACAGCACGTCTGCTTTGGCGTCGATGCTCAGCGCCCGCTGTTGGCATGTCGCTCCTAACGAGACGGCTGGTGGTGAGGACGGCGCGCCGCAGACTGTTGATCGAAAGGATCTCGAACACCGCTGGGAGGGCTGATTCTTTCCGACGCTGACACATGCGGCGATGGATTTGCACGAACGGGAGCTGGTGAGGCTCGTCATAGTGGCAACCGGGTCCTCCGTATCCACCTTCTACCACCCTTTCCTTCGGGTTGGATTACGCTACCACTCGTGCAGATAGAAGCCGACTTGGTATCGAAAGTTCGCCTTCCCTCAGACATATACTCATTCACGTTCACCTCGAGTCACCGTAGCGCGGAGAGTTATCGTAGAACAGAAATAATGTTGTCCTACGTACATGTATGTGTACATCGAAGTTCTTGCTGTTCTTGCATAGGTATCGGCCCGGCGATTGCCGCGATCCCTCTGTCATATTATCATTACTTAGGCTGGATTTTCAAAACGCTCCGTGCGCCTTGCGTCACTGGTTTCCACTAGCGTTCGTAAGCCTGGGCAATGTGTACCGAGATCATTCTAACGCTCACCCATATTTTCCTCCCAACATGACTCCCCCACGGTCGATTCCTCTGGATATCGTTGATAACATCATAGAAGAGCTCAGCGCCGATAGACTTTCCTTGCGGCAGTGCGCCATTGTTTCTCGTGCTTTCCTGCCTTTCAGTCGAAAACGCCTGTTCCGTCACATATTCCTGAGCTGCGCGAAGGGCGGAAAATACCGCTACATTCCATGCTCGCATCTGTTCAGCATGCTTTCTAACGTTCCGGAGATCATCTCCTACATTAAATCCCTTTCTATAAGCGGACGTCTGAGCCCTTTGGACGAAGATTTTCTCCCTCGTGTTCTCTTGCGTATAGCGGAAGGAAACTGTCTTCAAGAATTCACCTACGGAGAGGACGGTTCTGGCACCTGGAACAGCTACAGTGATACGTGGAATGACATCTGGGACAGCGGCATTGAAAAGCTTCTACTTGACTCACTTCGTTATTTATTCGAGTCTTCCGGTTTGCGTACTGTTAACATCCTTGGAAGCATCACAAGCAAATTTCCAATCGAACTGTTGGCTACAGCACCTGATTTGAAGCATATCAGTTTTATCGATTCCCATTCCATCTCTACCACATTCGAAGAAAGCCCTCCGCAATCCTTATTACCCTCAGACCCACCATTAACCATTATCACCGATCGGTTCCTCGAAACCCTGCGCGTTGAGGGCCCATTTTCACAAGGCTGCTGAAGTCGCTGTTACTCCCTTTATGCCCTATCCGGCTCTCACGCTTGCGCAAGCTGTATATTTGCACTTCAGAGCACGAGCTTGGCGATGTGGCTTGGGAAGTAATGAAGCTTGCAGAGAGGTCACTTGAAGAGCTGCATGGGTCAGATGGATGCAAGTATCTTCTCTTCACGTACACATCCAGAATTCTGATGTAGCCCCAGTCAGAAACATTACCGACGTGAACTGTGTGGATCTGCGGGCAATGACATGGCTTCAGAGGTTGGAGTTGCGTTTCTGTCCCGATCTAGTCACCCTTAAATGGGTGATGACAGCTTTAAGCACTAGGGCTTTTCCCGACAGCCTTCTGAGCATCACCATTCTTTTTTATTTCTTGGTTGATGCATTTTGCTCAATGGAGGAGTTTGACATCGAGTTCCTTGCAATTTTACCTGGTCTTGACCAGACCTTCGCGGCGTTATGTGACGGCGACGCAGGCTGGAGCTTCGACACCATCGAGATCAAGTTTTTAGTCGGGATACGCGCAATGTACAACGATGGATGGTTGGGTTCGTATACGGGGAAATGGTATCCACGTCTCATATCCTTTGGTGCTCGGGGACAGTAGGAACTTATGATTTGTATACTGTATAAATTGTGTTCAGTCACGCATCACAGCTTGGTCTGAACTGAACGTCACCTCAACTTGGGATGCCTCGGCTCATCCCGGCCCGTAAGAAAATGCGGTCAACGACTTCCTTTAACACAGCCCCCATGCCACCCATCATGCATCATGACTATGCTTCAGATGCCTTCTCTTCGTTCATCAGCAAGGCAATGCACGTGTCCGGTGTTGCTGGGATTCACTAAAACTAGTACTTGTCACACTGCGGAAATTGAGCTCAGCTATCGATTCCACCATGACCACCAAATTCGTGTTTGATAACAAGGCAACGTACACCGACGCTTCCCTAACCAGTGCCTCTGATTCGAATGAGTCGTACACTCTGCACTCAATGTTTGCCAAACCCGGCGACCGAATGCCCGTAGCTACGACGCTGAAGAGTCCACATGGGCGACAGGAATCGATTTACTGGACAGAACGGGCGTTGGAGATCGACGGGGTGAAGTTTGGGGTTGACGAGATCAGATTCAAGGAGACTGGTATGGGGTAAATGCTTTAGTGGCCTTTTACTTGTCTTAAAGGGCTGATTATGCGGTTCTTCTCTGGCAGATCCCTCTTTGCACGCCGCTGGTCGTACGAGGAGAAGGTATGGCGCATCAAGTTTTATTATGACGCTAAGACTTGGAACGTAAGGCTATTTTTATTCATTGTTCATCTGACCCCTGTGAACCTCAGTGGTATTTTCTTTGCAACAGGTCTTCCGCGTTGTTGACAACACGCCTGAAGAAAAACCATCAGCCGAGTTTAAGCTTTATAAGTCGACGCTTGTGGGGAAATCCCTGCCTGCGTCGATCACTTTCCAGTCATCCGTGTCGGCCTCGGATACCATGTTTATTCTGATCGCGCTTCTGTATTCCGAGCTCACGGAACATCCACCAACTTCGTTTACAGCGGGCTGGTCTAACAACATCGCGCGAGCCATAACGGGGTCTGCATTCTACCAAGTCGGTTATCGCTTCGTTGGTTCATGCTTAAAATTGATATTGATCTCGACGCAGACTTGACGGGTTCTACGTGCGATATTGAAGAAGGATTTTGGGGGCTACGGACGCCTCTATCAGCATCGTTTAGTTCCTATTAATTTTGTGGTACCCTCAATGAAAATACGTCGCTCTTACATAGCTCAAAAGGATCGATGCCTCGATAACTCTCAGAAGCACGTTAGGTCTCCCCACTTTTCACGTATGAGGTACGTGTTTCTCATGTCGAGTCCGTGGACTTTCAGTGCTGACTTTTTCATTCTCAACTGCAGGCATCGTGGATATATCACAGGACCAAGACCATCAAGTGGGATTCTTCAAGGGCATCTAACTCACGCGAAGATGCCTTCGAACGTGATTGCAATGTGCAGATGAATCGCTCTCTGTATGTCTTCCCCGCAGAAGTCTCGTTCGAGTTCAGTTTGGGGCATATCAAGTTTTCTTTTGATATTGCAACACCGGACAACGATCGTTACTCATGCCGCATGCTTTTTCGCGTTTAGATTCTGCGGCATTAGTTCCTGCCATCTACTAAACCAAGATCATATTCTGCAAGTAAAGAGCCATCTAACCTTCACCGGTCCCTCTGCTGCGATTGCGTGTTCACCGAGGTGGCGGGGCTGGCGGTGCGTCCCCGATGTGATGTGTTTATCGTATAGTCTTAATTCAGGAAATATCTCCATCATTGGGAGGTGCCGGGCGCGAGGCACTTTACGAGCATAGTTGGGTTGTATTGTAATTACCTTCGTACTTGGAAATGAATCCTTTCATACACCCCATAATGTCCGAACGAACTCCACGGGTTTCCTAATAATTGTTATCGGTGCGACCCACTCCCAAGAACCATAACGGCCATAAGATTGTCCCCGACTTCAGATGTTGCATCAATGTATATTCAAGGGCACGAAATCGATTGATAACGTTGAGGAGTCCCCCATGCTGTCCGTGAGCTCGTCGATAGCGTGCCGTCCCTCGGAGTCTGTGATCTTTGTTGCCTCCATGCCACGGCTATCGTCTCCGCCGTCTAACGCTTCCCGATATCGATCGCGGTATGTCTCCCAGCACGATACAATGTCTTCTGGCGGCTCATGCATTTTCTTGAATGAACAATTAAGTATTCAAGGCATTTGGCATCGCGTGATAGACCCACTTTAAGCCACTCTAAAATCAATTCTGCACTTATGCAATCGTTTCTCTGGTACTGCCTGAGGAAGATTTTCAAGTCGACCGGCTTTTCGTGGCGACCATGAGAATCGAATATATCCAGTACGCGACTAACCGAGTGACTGGAGTCATCTCTCGAGTCAATGATGGAGTTAGATATCGTTCCTGGCAAGGACGGATTTGGTTCATGGTCTGATTCATCGTCTGAAAACTCCTTCAGGATAGAGATAGAAATCGTTATGAACACACGTATATATTCGAAAGAATGGAGATCATACTTCCGGTATTTCCAGGAAAGGCGGTGCCTTAGATAAGACCTGCACGTTGACATGTCGAAGCTGGAAAAGCAATTCCGCATCACCCGGAGGTGCTCGAGAGACATGGCCTGCCCACATGACCCTAGCATAGTTGTATCGTTCCTTCCTGCAATTAAACCTCAGCATTAGTATAATCGTTCCCCATGTGTAGATTCCGGATGCGAACCAATACCCCACTACTTTAACATCTTCCGGTGGAAAGTCCAGTATACGCATACAATGCCATGCAAGGAGGGCATGTGTGGTCGGAATGCTTCCACCTTTCTTGAGATCAGGCATCTGGTCCCTGCGTATGTAATGTTCATCCTCGAAACAGACTATGGAAGGGTAAGCCGTGGGGCGTGAGATCGGCACCCTTGAAGCTGAACTCACCCGAAAGATTCACGAGCTTTATCTCGTTTCTCGGGTCACCCTTGAACGCAGACGCCCATACAAACAAGTACATCACAGCGGTGTCGAATAAATTAGAAATATGTTGCGTGAGAGCCAAAGACGGGGGGTTCAGAGTCTACATTCAGTTAGCCATGCCGAGCCCCAGACATAAGAGAATAGCGTACCCGGGACGCAGCTCTTGCCTGACTCAACCAATTAATTACTCTCGCATCGGGCGCCATCCGTAGATAAATTGGTAAGGCTACAGGAGCCCACGCATGAACGTCCCAGAAATGAATATCCGTGTCGATTAGATTTTGAATGGTGTACGCATCGTGGGTCTGCGTCTCTGAGAAGTGATAAAGGAAGTCGTTCATGACTTCCTCCGCTAACCTGTTTGGGGGTGGAGACCTACGCCATGCTTTCAAGCAGTCCAAATAACCACGGGCAATCATGGCATGATTACTGCGTGGGTCAATATAGAACTTCCCCGCACGCTTGGGGTCGAAGAGAAATTCACGGAGAGATTCGTGGAAAGGGAAAAATATGTCGTGCGAGAGATCGTCGGACAAAATAGAATGTAGTCCCCGCAGGGTTAACAAGAGCTGGCTGCGCTGAAGATGTAGAGCTTCCAAGATAAACCATCCCGGGAGGGATCCCCCGACTTTATCTCTTGGTGATACGATGAACCCTAGTATTTTCTTTAGAAGATTAATGTTGGGGCTCGTGGAGAGAACTTGGCGATACAGATCATCCAGGTCGCTGAACGGACCCGAACCGGAGGAAGATGTGTCCAGAATAGTGCTGAGCCTCTCGAGCGGCGAAAAGTATTCTTCATCCACATATCTGACGATTGTTGAAGCGTAGATGAAATAACCGTCCGAATGGTCAACCAGCAATTCAAGATCTCTGAGGGATGGGAAAGGTGGAGGACTGTCGAAAAACGCTGCCGAGTGCCGCTCGGAAGAGTATATCCTCTCGAACTCGCTGAGAAGATACGTATGAACGTCCTCGCGGGACTGACGGTCCCGGTAGAGCGACATAGAATATACGAAGTTTTGGAGTTCGGTGTGATGGAAATGATGATAAAGATGCGGCTCCGGCCGGCTCACGACTAGGAAACGAAGAGGAACGGAATGTGCACTAACGATATGAAGAATCTCGTATAGGATGCTTCCTTGCATCATGTTTATCTTGCATTCGTCCAGGGCGTCAATGACGATAAGCGACGGTGCTCGATGGGCTGTACGCGCCCTAGTTTGAAGGGGCTCGACGATGAGTTTCTGAATCTGCGTGCTATAGGATCTATGGATGATCACAGGATCTTTGTCAATCAGGTCTCGAACGATGGCTCGATAACCAGGGATGGACATTGCGAGTTGGAAGGTGATCGTCGTCCAGAGTTTGACGTGCGTGTCACGGCCGGGCCTCCCTCGCGAGAAGAAGAAGCTGGCTGCTAGGTCCCCGCGCTCTGCGCAGAGCTCACAGATTGTCTGAGCGATCGCCGATTTCCCCACACCTGCAGGACCGTGCAACCAGAGCACTCGCCCGCATGCCTCATGAGGTCCAACGTCAACCCAGTCCATCACATCCTGTAAAACCGTAGTTCGTGTGCCGGGGTAACATCGTGGCGGTGGATTACGCTCTCCTGCGTCATAACTGGCGTCTGGAGAGATTTCCTTTAGCAACTCGGCAAGGCCTGTGGGATCGATGAGATTGCACCTAGGAGAAAAGCTACAGATCGCGTTGTGACTTACCTGCATCAGAGTTGTTAATAGTCAACTGGCCTGAGACGTTATAGGTGTTGGAATCTCCTTGGATATCTGTAAAACTACAGTCTTGCAGGGTCAGATTCTGAGCATTTGAAAAAGCCATGCGGTGGTGGTGTAAGTGTGTGCGACGAGAGTCTGAATTTGTAAGCTGTCAGTTTAAGCGCTCTGTGCTGTCCGCCTAAAAAAATCCGACATTTGACCGAAAAGACGGAAAGAAGATGATGAACGAACCGTGAGGCGCGTGAGGGCGTATATGTCTTCTGGGTCGCATCAATGGCAGAACGATCATGGGAGTTGACTCGGAGAACCCTTGCGATGAACAAGATTCAAATGAAGTGGGTGTACTGCAGACAGGACTAGCGCACGTACGGGGTGTCAATGATAGAGAATAAAAGTGCAAAGTTCCGATAGCCTTGAAGTGAAATTCTGTCGCCGCCAGCCGCGAGCTGCATCACATCAAGATTCAAAAGGTTGTAATGGGCAACGAGGGTCGACCCTAGTAGAGCCAAGTATACGGTCTGAGAACCTTGGTCTCGGCTTTGGTTGTGGCGGTGCCATGCTTGGTTGGGAAGAAGATGCATCGCTTATAAAATTTAAACAGTCCAGCATCAGTGCAGTAGAGCTGAGCTGCAGGCGGGGTTCACCCGGACCGCCGGACCGTTTCAAAGTTTAACTAGTACTGTACTATTACGACCAAGTCTTCATGTAACGCGTAACGCAGGGTCATGAAGTGAAGAGATTTTGGACATGTAACGCGTAACAAATGGGTCTGAAGAGCGTTACAAATCATATTTTCCGGCCGAAAATATACATTTTTCTCTAGTGGTAGTTTAGCGCGAAAATTTGCAAAAAGTTCGCGAACTCATGAAGAGTTTTCAAAAAAAATTCCTTTGGTAACGCGCAAAATATCGTGATGAAGAGATGAAGAGATCAAATTTTTCGGTAACGCGTAACATCGAGTGAAGAGTTGGTCGTAATAGTACAGTAT
>JABCKH010000320.1:0-20233 GCA_018851285.1 Lyophyllum semitale | reverse complement strand
CCCAGGACAGGCCTACTACGCCGGATTCTTCTGTCTCGCTAGGCTCTTCCAATCCTCCATCTCCCGCGCTCATCGAGTCCCATTCCTACCATGAACCTGCTTAATGTCGGGCTGTGGGTCCCGTCCGCGGGTTGTCTGGGCGAAGTCCCGCTCCGTTGTCGCGACCCCTACCGTTCCCCGATCCCGCTCCTGCCTCCAGTCGTCCTCTCGTCGCTCTCCAGCAATGAAACAAGTGGGTTAGGATCCCCCTCTCGGGGGCCTAACCGCTTTACCTATGGACAGCTATCATCATCACCTCGTCGTCGTTCCCCTTCCCCACATTGGGCAGGTCACCATTGGATTCCCTTGGTGGGAGCCTTTGTCCCATCGTGGACGAAGCCTCTTGTAGTGTTAGTCCTTATTGCCCTGTCCTGCGATGGCTATTGATTGTGTCCTAGCTCCTCTCAGGTTAAGCTGCGGCAGTGGAGATCGCCTTCCCGGGTTGCAGGAGTGTTCGACCCCCAGTCACCCTCGCCTGCCCTGGTCATCGCCACTCCTCCTGCCCATACAGGCCTGTCCCTCGCTCCTAAGATAGTGACATCGACATCAGCACCCTCAGTTGTTTCTCCTGCCCCTTTTGCTTTTGCTTTTGACCAGGCTTACCTGCGGGAGGTCGTGCTGTTCCAGTCTGAACCGGTTCAGATCCTAGACCCTCACCCTCACCCATCCTCGGTGACGGAATATTCGAGAGCCGGTCTCGGCTTTCGCATCAAGTAGCACTGCGGTTTTATTATTGCCCAATAGCAGCAGATATGGCAGCGGCAAAATAGCCAGCCATGTGTTGGTGGACACAGCATCATTGTCCAGGCGAACAACAGCGGTGCTCCCTGAGAAAGAAGGCGGAGAAGAAGCTTACAGCAGTACACAGAGAGAATCGTTAGGCGGGCTTTGTGGCACAAAGAATTGGAGGGACAGCGAAGATGGAAAGGGGAGAGGGCTTATGCGAAAAATGTCTGGCGCATTTGATGACTAGTTTCTTAGTTTCTGTAGCTGTAGTATGATGCATTGATTCCATCTGGCCATTGGTCGCTCTTTCTTGAAGCGATGTTATGATCTTATTTTGAACAAATGGTTTGTGGCAATCAAGACAGCCACCATCACATTGTACTACCTAGTCGTCTCTCCTGTGGACAGTCAACCCTCCCTTTCTTCTGCCAAATGGAATTTTATGAACTCTGCCAATGTGGACGATCATTCTCTCAGCTCAATGCATTGAGTAACCACAAGCGGACATGTTCAACAACCCGGAAACGTCTTTCAAGTGCCCTCAGCAAGGCTCAAGAGGTCTGGCAGCAAAGAAAAAGGCCACGATTTTCTACGGGTCATCGACTGTTGACACAAGAGGGATCTCCAATCATAGGTGGCGGAGCAGAAGAGAAGCGTGGAAGTGTATGTCCTCCATTTCCAATATTCCAGCGCACTTGAACATAATACTTGAACATAATTGCAATAGGCCCGGGAAGAAATGGATCTTGAGGATCTAGACCTACCCATTGCCCAACGAAAGTCTACACGAGCACATATCCTGCCAGACCGCTATCGGGATATTCTTCCTCAACCTCCTCCCCCACCGTCAACATCCACAACTCAGGGCATACCATCACTATCTGGTAATGCCATTCGGATCGACACACTGAGTGCCTCGCAAGCCTCAGTTGTACCTTCCTCGAATCTGTTCTTCCAGACAGCCTGTAATATTTTTGGGCTATCTCGGAGATATCTTCATGAAATTCCTTCGAACGATCCAGACGACGTAGAGTTGGACGACTTATGTGATTGGCTCCAGGCAGATCGCAGTGATACCAATTTCAAGGAGATGCAGGATTTCTTTCCCTACCCCAACAAAAATTCGTTCCTTCTCGGGGAATGGTTCTGGAATGGGGGCATCATGAAATCACATCAGGTCTTCAATGAGCTATTGAAGATTGTATCACATCCCGACTTCAATCCAGCTGACATTCGTGACACTCGTTGGCCACAGGTCAACAAGGATTTAGCTGACCTCGATGCGCATGAATGGGAAGATGTGGATGCTGGCTGGACATCAAGTCCTGTCACAATTTCTGTGCCCTTCCATTCTAAAGCAATTCATCCTGGTCCAAAAGATTTCACAACACGTTTTCACCACCGATCTATATGTTCCGTCATCCGGGAGAAGTTGGAACACTCTGACATTAGCCGATTTCATTTTCAACCTTTCGAGCTGCTTTGGAAGGGTTTACGAGTTCATGGCGAGGCCTACAACTCACCTAAATTCATAGAGGCTCATGAGGAGCTTCAACGCAGTCCAAAGGAGCGAGGGTGCTCTTTGCCACGTTTTATCATTGCTCTGATGTTCTCTTCCGATGTGACCCACTTGACATCTTTTGGCAATGCCAAACTTTGGCCTCTCTATTGCTTCTTTGGGAATGACTCGAAGTATAGACGCTGTAAGCCATCCAACAATCTCTGTGCTCATATTGCATACTTCGAAGAGGTGAGTCTATTTATATTTATATTTTACATTTCTGTGCTAGCCTGTTGACTCCACCTGTACACTTTAGCTTCCAGATTGTTTTAACGACTTTCTCACTGAATACATGGATGATACAGGAGCAGATAGTGTTTTCATGACACATTGTCGAAGAGAGTTGCTGCATGCACAATGGTCAATCCTACTTGACGATGAGTTCTTGGAAGCATATGCACATGGCCTTGTTGTTGAATGTTCTGATGGGGTTTCACGTCGAGTCCACCCACGGATCTTCACATATTCAGCAGATTACCCAGAGAAGTACGTCACTCTGTCTTTTCTTTGTGGAGTATTTAGACTGATGGGCAATAGGATTGCATTGGCAGGTATTCGGAAACTGGGGCTATGCCCTTGTCCTAGATGCCTCATACCTATGAAACGTGTGCCAAACCTTGGGATGGCTCTGGATTCAAAGCAAAGACGGACACTGGCTCGTGTTGATGATAATCAACGGGTTTCACTGGTACAAAGTGCACGGGCCGCTATATATGAAGCCAACCGGAAAGTTCGCTGTGCTGCAGTGGAGAACTTGCTGAAAGACAAGTCTTTGGTCCCTTCTTCTGTAACACTATTCTGTTGCTATTCCTGTAATCTCAGCTGATCAGCTCCACACCACAGAATGCATTCTCCGAACGCTTACGACAATTTGGTTTCAATATGTATAACATGTTGGTTGTTGACATACTGCATGAATTCGACTCTGGAGAATGGAAGACTATATTTATTCATCTCCTGCGCATCCTTCAAGCAGTCAATCCAGCCCTTATTCATGAGCTTGACAGGCGGTAAGTTCAACTTTCAAAACCACCCTGAAATATTCATCATTCCTAACAATCATCCACAGCTATAGAGACATTCCTACTTTTGGACCAGATACAATTCGTCGCTTCTCATCCAATGCCTCAGAAATGAAAAAGTTTGCTGCTCGAGACTTTGCAGACTTACTTCAAGTGGGTCTCTTCATTCCAGAATTCATTTGAAATTGATATAGACATTCCACAGTGTTCAATCCCTGTATTTGAGGGACTCTTACCAGAGCCCCATAACTGTCGCCTACTTGACCTGCTATTTACACTGTGTCACTGGCAGGGTCTAGCAAAACTTCGTCTTCATACCGATTCCACCCTGGTCCTTCTTGAAGATGTCACCAAATCTCTAGGGCAACAACTGCGACAGTTTAAGGAGAAGACCTGTGCAACATACAAGACCAAAGAGTTGCCAAAGGAGACTAGAGCACGAGAGCGTCGGGAAGCACGGACACACATGGCGGCAGGTGAATCACAACCATCAGAATTGCCAGGCTCAGCATTAGCGGTGCCCATCACTGCGACTGCATCATCACAGAAGGGGAAGAAGAAATCGGACAAGAAAGACAAGAAAGATGCTAATCTCAACCTGAACACATACAAACACCATTCCCTTGGGGATTACTGCACTACAATTAGTCTCTATGGAACGACTGATTCATACTCAACAGAACTCGTAAGGCAACTTTCTTCTGTCTTCTTTTTCCATGGCCTTTACACACTCTTATCACAGGGGGAGCTTGAACACCGTAATTCCAAAGCAAGTTACAAAAGGACAAACAAGAAAGGCTATGTCAAGCAAATCACTCAGATTGAGCGCCGCCACGCTCGGCTTCGCCGTCTCCGCCTCCAGCTCCAGAGTTGTCCAGAGAAACTGGAGGAGAATGGTAATGCAAAACCACCGGAGTCTCACCACCATATTGGAAAGTCACAAAACGAGTATATACATATTGGGACGTTTTTGTGCAAAAATGAGGGTGATCCTGCAGTGAAGGTATTGTTTGTCTTATGTTTCAAAAGACAAATTTTCTTGACTAATTCATTCTTTGTTCTAGAATTTCTTCTTCGATCTGAAGTCCCACATTCTTTCTAGGCTTAAGCCTGTTCAAAGTTCTCTGAGTCAGGGTTCATCACAGAACGGTTCTTCATCACAGATTGAGGCAGAGGCAGGCGACATAGCGGATGAGATGGATAGAATCCTTTTCAAGAACGACAGGCTATACCTGCATCGTATCTTTCGCATCAATTATACCACCTATGATGTTCGACGGGCTCAAGATGTTGTCAACCCAAGAACCTCCCACTGCAACATAATGCTTCTGGCTACTGAAGGTCCTCATCGTTTCTTGTTTGCCCAAGTCCTGGGAATTTATCATGCCAATGTAATCTACATGGGAGCAGCTTCACCACTGGATTTTCAACCACAAAGAATAGAGTTCCTGTGGGTGCGCTGGTATCAGCATCAATCCTCGTCCATCAACTCATGGGCTTCCTGCCGGCTTGACAAGCTCTCTTTCTACCCAGTTACCGAGCGCATGGCATTTGGCTTTGTAAATCCATCCGATGTGATTCGCTGCTCCCACATCCTTCCGCGGTTCTCTCAGGGCAAGAAATCTGACGATGACGATGGCAGAAGACGTCGGATATCTCAAATCGCCAACAGTGCACATGACTACCACACATACTATGTAAATCGGTCAGTACTTCCTAGTAACTTTCTTCTATGAAATACTAATTTCTTATCTCATCTACTTTGGCACTAGATTCGTGGATCGAGATATGGTGATGCGACAGCACTGGGGCCTTGGCATTGGCCATCTATATTCACACACCTTCGAGGGCCACTACTCTGAGACGGAGACAAATGTGGACGATGTGGACGAAGAACATGAATCTGAGGAGAGCCACGACGACCCTGTGGTGGCCGCCACATCTCAACCTGACCCAGAGGATGAACATGGAGTGGAATCTGATGTTCAATCTGATTTGGAATTAGAGGAGCAGCTATCCTCAAGCGATGAGGACTGGGATTCTGAGGATTCGGACCATCTTCTTGAAATGGAAGAAATGTATAGTTAATTTGTTCACGGATTGGGACCTACGCAATGTATAGATATCAAGGGTTTTGAGAAAATCGAGCGTAACAATGAGATAAGGAACAGGGGTATACGTGACGGGCCGGGCGCGTGATCCGCCTTGGTGTGCTCGCCATTCCAACAGGACCTCCAGATCTGCCCGCCGAATATCTTTACGACGAGCCACGCTCTATTCAAAGTCAATGCTGTGATCAGTCCATTTGCTGGTAGCCACGACACAATGGCATTTGATTTTAATCAGGACACCACTGGCTAGGCGATATACTGAAGAACCAGAACTTAAAGAGGGCTGTAGGAACGTTTGAGGAGCATGTTCGCATGGCTGTGAGTTCTTGACAGACATACCCTGAGTGTTAATACTAAATTCCAATGATTCAAGTGTCCTACAGACACTCTCGAAGCGTTAACGGCTCGGCCACGCTGGGTGGTGCCGATGATCGGGCAGGTTTCACCCTTGCAACAGCCGCATTGGTTCCAGCTCTTGGGCCAAACCTGTAAGAGTTTATATCAGAATTCTACGCACTCACGGAAATGAATGAAACCCGAATATGCAGCTTCTATTGAAAGTCGTCGACGAAATTCGGCGCTGCATAAACGCCTCCCCGATCAAGTGGAACGAGGGTGGCTGGAAGCGCATGTGACTGGGAGGAAGTTACGGACCAGTACAAAGATGATGTTCGTCAGCTTGTGTTAGATGCCCTGAGCTCAGTGCCGCTTTCGCCACGGGTACCACGGTATGTGCGCGAAGTTCCTAAAGAATGAATGATCAGGTTTATTTGCCTTAACAGAAAAAACAAAGTACTTACTGTGAGCACGGCATCAGCACTCACAGAGGTCTTGGACCTTACTATCAACGACCATGAAGAAACGAACGAGGAGAAGATCGATGTCGACTGTCAAGAGGTGTTGACAGGCGGTCACTGTGTTAGTGCCAAATCCGGCGGATTGATGTACGCTTACCACGATTACTCCATCCAAAGTCCGCGAGCGCTTACCACCTTCAAGTTTTAGACACTCTCTGCTTCAAATCGAGTCTACTGTGGACGAGAAAGATATTCTTGAAAGGTATACTTTGTTACGATAGACTTCGCTCACTCACCATGCCAGTAGAAGTCCTCAATCGAGCAAACACAAGCGGTCTGAGTCCGTCGAATCTAGCGACGACAATTCAAATCAGAACGCACTGGTCAACGAGCAAGTAGCAACTCAAGAACCCAGTAAACGACAGAGGACTTCTCACAGCAGCAACCATGACCGTGACGACACGGACTCGGACGATGAGCGTAGAATGATCCAACGGCTTCGCACTGAGCCAAAGTCCAAGAAGAAACCCAGGACCACCATTGCTGCACGCCGTTTGACCCTTGAGAGCGACGAATTTGTCGATCGCGACTGGCTGGCAAAACGCAAACAGATGACTGTGGTAAGTCATTCTCTCGATAGACATACCAGCTTGCTCATAATGCCATATGCAGCCTGCAGGTGTACCATCACTGGCCTCGTTCTCAGGATTCGCGCGTGTGAAAGCATCCACATCCTTGGAGAAGATTGTTGCATTGTCGGTATCAGACTCGTAAGCACCAGGTTCAGAAAAGGCACAGGGCGCATATATCGTTCGTACAGTTAAGGAGGTGAGTATTATTGGGTTTCTGATCTATGCGCCCTCTCATACTATGTAGTCGCGTTCTATTGCAGACATGTTTCCACCTACCGTTACTACCGTTGGGCTGCTACCATCAAAGCCTGCCCCAACTCCTGTACCGTGTCAGCATCTCACTGGCGAGCCTTACAGTGAATATATCATCTGCACTCAAACCCATGCATTTGGCGGAGTATCCTTTGAGCTACAGGCGCGGTGGCCACAACACACAACAGTCATTCAAGTGGAAGAACTTTCCCGCTCTACACCCGCGTAAATCGAACAAGGACGACACGCAACCAGCGCATGAGGAAGCCCCGACCATCAAGGTCATTGATCCCTGAGTGGGGAAATACAAAGGTTAAAGGCCTTGATTGGACAGACAAGGAGAAAGCGATGTTCGAAGAAGTGCTGCGAGCGTGGGCACGATGGGACGTGGATTATGTCCATGGCTACGTAATGTCATCTCGATGTGAAGGGACAACTACCAACAAGGATGGAATTTGTGACAACTGCACGAAGGTTGCGAGGGATGAATCATTCAAAACGGATGTTCGAAGGGTAAGTCAACAACTCCTGGCATCGTTGCAACCACAAGTTTATTCACGGACCTTTCCAGAAAATTACGGAGTCAAGCTACCAATGGAAGAGCAGCGAGAGGTACTAGCGCTGCGCACGAAATACACCCCTCGAACCGTAAAAGCTCTTGAAGCTTATAAAGTAAAGAAGATGCTTGAGGTCATTTTCGATATCCACCATCTACTCGAGCGAGGAAAAGACACCGAATCTTTCGTGACTCTTTACGCACATGCACGAGAGGTCGAATTTCGAGGTATGTCTCCTTGAGCCATGCGAGTGCTTATGAATGACCGATCTTGCCATGTAGAATCCATGGGCATGCGTCCCGAGTTCATCGCGGAATCCAACGCAATGGGATTTGGCGGAAATCTATGCTACTGTACGTCAAGACATGGCGTATTTCATCTGTAAATTGGTCCTCATCGGACGTCACAGTTAGAGCAATTTCAAGATAGCAGACATGAACTTTTGAAGAAGACCGGCCTACACACGTTCTTTGATTACCTTCACTCTGGATCTTTACTTCGCGACGGCTCATTGCCGTTCATATAGCTATAGAAGGACTTTAGCGTTGTTCAGTTCTTGCTGGTAAGCTCAATCGGGACTACTCCGATAACCCGAACGCAAAGTACGGCATTCAATATCCGAAGCATTACCTCAACTTTATGACCTTGTTACGCTCACATGGTCCAAACTCGGGGCGCTTCCTGCATTCCTGCACCGTCTGCATGGCACCTTTGGTGAGTATTCATTCTCTAGCAAAGGTTGCTGTTCCCTCGCTCATTATTCCGAGTTTTCAGATCACTTGTCGCGAATTCCAAAGATTCATTGCGGAATTCGTCTTTAATCTTTGAGAATGTAGCAAAGGTGGCTCGTGCTCGAGACGCCATTGGAAATCTATTCGATGCGTGGATGAGCCGCACAATACCTGTACGGGACCGCCTCTTGTGTGCACTTAGAGCACGATTCTTTCTCCACATGTGGCACAAGCATATAGTGACACTCTCAGACACTTACCCCGATCTCTACTTCACGAAACGTTCTTTTATCTCACCTGCCAGCTTTCATATCTTTAATCGGCTATGTGACACCATGGTACTTCTGGTTATCGTCTACTCGCGCCACTACCCGGATCAGCCTTGTTGTCCATGGCTGATGGGAACCGATTTCGTCGAGCATCTCTTTGGTCTAGCTCGCATGATCCTACCCAACTTCACATATGGGGAGTTTCTGAAAATGATCAAGCACATCGAACTGCGCCAGCAACTCCTGTTGTCCGGGAAATTCAAAGAGAACTGAGAGCGCCACTCGGCATCTGGATCTGGATATATCATGGATTACGACGTGACACTACTCACTTCCGATGGTAAAAACCTTGCGACAGTTGATGTATCAGTGGAGGATCTCAACAAGCTCGTTTTCCTAGCATTCGAAGAATCTTTCCGCATCTGCAAGGATCTACTCAATATTTCTCCTGACCTTCCGAGTGAAAGCGCACCTATCGAGCTCACTCCTCTTGGTGGCCACCTCCGAAAGAAGAAAAAGACAGCCTCTAAACGTACCAAAGACTCTGTTGCAGACACCTCTGGTTCTGGATCTGAGAGTGATGAAAATCCCGACTCTGATTCTGATACGGACGGTGAAGATCACTGGGATATAGGCGAAAACCTGTCGCTTCAAGAGAGCGCTGCAGCTGCAGCACATGGCACTGCTCGCTGTCGTTGCTCTGCTCTATCCGATGACATCGACGCTCTCCAACAGGACATGGACAAGGTCATGACCCCATCTCCACTATCCGTAGATTCTCTTGATCTTTCTATCTCCACCGACAATTCAGCATTCCAAACACTTACGAAAAGCGAGTTGGTCGACGGCTCGGGAAAGATCTCCATTTTGGCAATGGTAAAATGCCGCAAACGTCTTCAATTAGGGACCATGGTACACTCCGAACGTTCTATCACGCTCCACCCGAAGTTTATCACCATGGAGAAGGAACGTGAGGCAGATGAATCTGGCGTCGCACCAAAGATGTCGATCAAGGAAGCCTCACATCGCCTTCGCATCGGATAGTTAATGGACGAAACTCTACAGAAGACGCAACCCAAGAAAGATCAAGAGCTTCGTTGGCAAAGCATTGCCCAAGGTATCGAAAAAGTGCTCAAACGTGGTGCGTGTCGAGATAGTGTCGAGATATTGTTATGTCTAGAAGGAATCCTCACATTTGATTGTTGTATAGAACTCACAAATTTATCTTTCAAGAACATCAATGACCTGTTCCCAATAAAGATTGGTAATTTTTCTATCTTTCGTCTTTCGAACGGCGCTGCGTACATCGGTGAAATCCTGGACATATACAAGAAGGGAACAAGTGGGCACTATGGGTCTGTTGAGAAGATCGGCTCTGCTTCTTCTTCGCTTCAAGCCCTTTCTGTCCGTATTTACCTTCCTCTCACGATGGCAAGCACATTTTCTTGGTCCTGTTGATGCGAGACCCTCATACATTGATTCTAGAATGGACATTCGTCGGACTCGGACGAGAATTCAACTCCACTTTTCTTTTCTCATCAACGCACGGATCATTTCATCTGCACACATACGCTCCGATCAAGACTTTGTTGTATCACTTGGGACCAAGGGTTTTGACTCCATTGGGAACTCGCGCTCAAATTTTTGATGACATTGAGTGAGGAGTCAGAGGTGCATTGGATGGCATTGACTCGGCCAAACATTGTCAAAAAACTCCCCAAGCTTGTTCTACGTATACCTGGTAGTAAATCGGTGAATGATAGTCATTAATTCAGCCATAATTTATCTGTTTCGAGGCCAAGCAGCATTGTATCCTTTTTTGGCGCGTCTGATGTCACACGTGATCCATCTGATATCACATGTGACCTATCACATGGCAGACCCTTGTCCGAGACGAGATACCGTTTTTGACGCCAGAAGAGTACCGTTTTTGAGGCCTGTTTTAGGGCAATTTCCCGGACAAAGGTATAGGGGAGCTTCCCAGGGCCTCTGTGACCCTGACTCGTTGATGCCATACATATGGAGTGATTGTTTGTGAGAACTGCTCACTTCACATCCGCAGCATAGCACTTCATGTCAAATACCCTTCGTTTTCACGAGTGTGGCCAGTTTGAGGGGAAGGATGGAAAAGTTGTATTCATGACCTTCTTTCCGTTACTTGGTGATCAACCCGAGTCAGAGCGGTCGTTTGGGCCATTTCCTCAGGCGCAACTTGTTCAGGTGAGCAAAAACAGTCTTTTTGTGGCATTACCCGCATCTTACACCTTACACCCTTAGAGACAACCACAATGCTGTTGCTGCCCGACAGAGACAAAGTTGAATAACCTGAACCCAACCCGAGAGATACTCAAGAATTTATAATATTAATATTGCTTACCCAGTCTGAGTCCGTCATTCCGCTTCTTCATGTGAAATGAAATGTTTAAAAAGCAGAATTTGGCAGGGATAACCATAGGTTTCTACTAGGTCATACAGCAATTCCAGTAACTTGTCCGAGATCTCGTGGCGACGGTGGTGGACATAAAATGGCTAAATCAGTTCTTGATACCTATGTGTCGTACATCCGGCAATTGAGTCGACTTTTCTCACCCTCATGACCGTTGAATATTTGCTGCTGCAGCTTTCAACTTTTTCTAGATTCTGTCTCACCAATTTCAAAGATGTCGCAACGGGTACTAAGGTGCACCTGCACAATTGGGGATTGTTTGGTCATGCTTGCCTGCGCCTTCGGTCAAGTCAGTTGGAGTGCCGCCAGGGCCCATGTCATGCAGAGTCGTTGTCGAGCCCGGGCCAATGTGACAGCGTCAAAGCCAACATCCAACGATGTAAATCATGTATGGTGCGTTTACATTCCAATTTCACGTGGATATATACCTGATTTTGCTTTTTACTCCATATAGGCGGAATCATTGAGCCTATTGGCCTCGTATGACCCCATCGACAAGCCAAAAAATCCAGGATAAGATGGGTGCGTTGTATGATATGGTTCATGGACCGCCAGATGAAGGCTAATGGAGTCGATGTGTAGTATCCCTCCCCTCCAGACTAATCTTTTCCGATTACAAAGATTCCGCCTTCACTTGATTCTTTGGTCCGTCTACTTTTCTATTTTTTAATCTTACACACATGCACATGTATTTATCTGAATCTTGACATTCACTCCCACTCCATATAAAGTCTGCGTGGCATCCGCATACAGCAAAAATGCTACGCCCGTGGGACAAACTGCAGTAAGAGGTCATGCGTCCACTCCCACTCCTCACAACTTCGCCGGTAAGCATACTAAATACTAATCGCTGGATCGTTAGCTAATCATCGTTTTACCATCAATAGCAAGAAGCCGAAGTAGTTCATTATCTCAAGGGTGCAGGCCCCTTGGGTACCACCGCCATTCAGCTTTGTTCTTTTTTCTTCTCTGGAGCTTCCATCAAACCAGTCACTAAGATCGTCTTTTGCTCGCATGGACGTCTTCGTACAGAACTACGACCCACTTGTACAACTAAATTTTCGCATGAGGCGTGTTCAACATGGCCGACAACACCGCCGATCTCGACCGCGGCTACCAATATGTGCCCCCAGAGCGCATGTGCGTCGCCAGCTTCTTATTCTCACTAAGCATAAGACCGTTACTTGACAGCGAAGAGGTGCTCACGCCAAGAAATAACCATCGTCTTCCCGCATACCCCATATACGCCATATATGGCGACAAGCCTGGGATTACCCGGGAGGATTGAACGCTTGCAGTGGGTTAATCTCCCGTCTCATGGCGGCATACGAGAAGGATCAGTCTGGTGAGACGAGAGTCAGTGGTCAATAGGGGGATCTGATCCTGGGGACCATGGGGAGGAAGAGGTTGGGGAGGAAGAGGTTGAGGTCCCTTACAACCCCTCTCACCCGAACGCCAGCTCCAGGTTTCGGCTGAGGTCGTATGAAACGCTGGGATCTCGCCCATTGCCCGAGCCTAGCAGATGGACAGCTGCAGGCTCGGCTTTTTGATGATGTGATGATAACACGAGATGCGGGAAGGAATTTACTCGCTCTTCAGCGTCCCCTGAGCATCATACCCTCGTTACGACTATCCTACACCCACTCCGCCTCGCAGATACGGGATTCTGGAATTTCAAGAAAGCGCTGTCCCAGTGCATTTGAAGCAGAGCCACACAGAATTTCCGTGATTCTGGTGAGTGAGCGCTGTCATTGTGCAGATATGTGTAGCTCAACATTCTCCAAGTCCACCCAAACTCGTCTTTTTCAAGATAATTACTGGGACCGGGGGATGGGTAAGTCTTTGAGAACAGACTCTACGGGACTCGGAACTAGCGGCGCTGGTGACCAGTGACCGTCACATTTTCGCAAGGTCGACCATCAGCGCCAAGATCACTTGGTGTGACTAGAGTCTGGATCAAAGACTGAATTAGTCACAGGCTAGGATATATTGTATGGACTCGTTTGTAGGGAACCAAATCTTCTAAGCATCGTATAGCATCAATTGCAAATTTGACCAGCTACATAACTCTAGAGACAGCAACGCTGTGCCTCTTATATGTAGGTGTGATAAAATGTCACACATGAGTCACGACTGATTGACGGTGGGAGGAGTCACATCTCGCCTACTGCAATAATAATCATACTAGTACTTCCTCCGCGCGCCCTTCAACTTCGACGACTCGGACTCCCTACTTTTTTGCTTTTTTTTCCACACAAAGTTCCAGTTACTAGACTGCCCTAGCCGCATCCAAGCCGATCCCGCCATCACTGCACCCCCTGCAGCACATACAACAGGAGAGAGTCGAACCCGCATCCCTGCATCGGTCCATCTTCCGCTTACTCTTCGTCTGCTCCTCGTCTTCTGAAGAGTCCGAAGAGTCTGAGTGTTCATCACACCATCTTGCTCCTCAGATCTGCCTCCAGACCGACTCTCCGCTGCGCGATGAGTCGCAACCTCAACACAACAAAGTTTATCCTTGCATGGCGCGAAAACCTTTCCGCACACCTCGGTGCCACTCACCTCCACCCCATCCCCATCCCAGACTCCTCGCCACTATCACTTTAAAAAAAACGACACCAAAGCGTAAGATCAACCTCGAAGACTGCCATGACACTGTAAGCCCCTTGCACCCCACGTTACGCAGCCTACTTACCCGGTTTTGATCAATAGATGTCACGGTCTACTGAGCGATTTCCTCGGTGGCACCCTTCACTTGGCATGCGCATGCACTCATGTCCTGCCTGCGATACCTCGTTAATAACCCGCCAGTGCTTGCGACATAAAAGCCAACGAAAGCATGCTTAGCATTGGAGTACGCATTTGAGTAACTTATCGATCTAGGAAACCTGTTCTTCGTTTTCTCGCGCTACTACCCTTCCACGACGCACTACCATTTGCCTCTGCCACTCTGCACTATTTTACAGTAAGTTCGACTTCTTTGATTACCCCCATTATTCATTGGAACTGCCTCAGAGCGTAAGCCTATGAAGTGAAACACTGTGAGGAGTTTTGATCTCTGACAAGAGAATTATGTAGTTGGCCCATATCGTTACATCAGAAAAAGCGAGGACGGGCGAGCTGGATGTTTCGCTCCTGGAACGGCTGTTCGAGCGGCCCCTGTACGCCAACCATGCTGCGCAGGGGGCATGGGCATGCAGCCTACGCCGGGAGCGGTGTGTTCGAATTCACGCCGTTCACCGACTTGGTCAGGGTACAGGATAATTTCACTTTCCGACATGGATGGATTTTTGACCGGTATCAAGAATTACCGAAGTCATCCGGCGATCTTGATGCCACCATCTGACACGAGTTCCCGGAGGAGTGTGTTGATGAGGTAGGGCTTGGCCTGTTTGAGCTGTCAACTTATTGAAAATATTTCCTTCAGAAAGCAACGTGGTAGAACAAGGGGGCGAGATGAGATTGGTAAGGTCGTGGAGATGATCACATCCTTGATGCAGGAAGTTCGAATCTGCGATTTCTGAAGGAGGACTTGACTAGCGGCCTGGGATTGGTGTTTGAGAAGAAACGGTATGGATTCGTACGTCCCGCATGGTAAGCTGAATCGTTGCGTGCTGAATCGTTGCGTAGGATGAACACGGAACACGAAACGCGGCTCTGGAAAGGGTTCTTGGAATTCTCGATCCACAACAAACTGTGTGTGTGTTCTTGCCTCAATTCCGAGGTAGACCTGTCTGACAATTTGCTAGATACGTGGGACCTACTCTGGGCTTGGAAATGAACGGGAATTATGTTTCGCGACTAGAGTACGTTGCATGCTCGCGTTGTCTGGACAAGCTTACGGCGTGATTTTGTTTCTAGGTCAATACGCAGGGAGTGGATTCGGAGGAACGGGGCGTCCTGATCGCGCGGGATAGTGCGGGACCTGCTATCAGGTTGTGTTACATACAGTCTATATTTCGAGGCGATGCATTGTAGGTCGCTCTACCTTGCAGTCACTGCTCTCAGTTTTGGTCAACTGGGAGGCAACAACTCTCTGGATCTAGGAGTAGAAGTAGTGGGTTGTCCGGACGTCTGGAGACCTTTTTTTTAAAGATAAGGGTTCCTGCCATCTCAGTCCAGGGAGAGTAGAAATCAAAAGAGAGCTACTGTAGATTACTGGTAGGAGTTACATGAAAAACCACCAAACCCTGACGACACGCACGAGAATCGAGATCAATGCATGGCAGTGTCGTGTTTGGCGAAGTTCGCAGCTCTACTTCTACCTATCCTCCTGACGACAACTTCAGCCAATGCCCAACAACTTCAGCCAATGCCCAATCAGCATCACACCGAAGAATATGCGCCTCCAGTCCTCCGTGCGCCTTCGCCTGCAAGCTCCATAGGAACGACTTATGGCGAAGATCAGACCTCTGTGAGGAACAGTTGAGCCAAGCCGCGTTCGAACGAGTGGAAGTCGGAGGATCGGCGTTCCGCGATGAGGAAGAGACTATGGCGCACCAAAAGCCTCTATTGGCTAGACTGCTCTCTACTGGCTAGACTGCCCGTAGGCTCAATGGAGGAACACCGTGCGTCAAAGATTCGCTACTTCTGTTAACATACGTCTTGACTCCTGATAGACCTATACGAGCAAGTAGCATCTGAATCTACATGACGCAGTGCAAACCCTTGAGGATAACTCGGAACGGGTTATTTGAGCAGACTCTGCTTCGTAGTTCGCAGGCTGCGTTGGGAGCCACACCGAGTACCACCGACATTGACGCTCCGCATGAAGAACATATCAGCCTTCGACCAATCTCGTCGCAGAGACGGACCATAGCCGCAGACGATCTGGCAGTTGCAAGAGCGCCGCAATGCGCAATGGAAGTAGGCGAAATTGAGCCACCTTTGTACCTTATCAGTGTGGTCCTCCGGGTACAGGGAAAACAAGGTCTATGCGCATTGATTTCATCGGGAGATATATCAAACTGTTGTTTCCTCACCTTTTCGTGGGCACTGTTGATGTGCGTTCATTGTCGCTGTCGAGTTTGCAGCACAGGAGGAGAAAGCCGTGTTATCATTTCTTGGTGCATTCCAATCCGCGGTCCACTGGCTGCCCCCGTACCTCGAGGAAGGTAGCCAAGCACACACACGGCGGTCGAGACGCACAAGAGGAAGTGCGTGGGTCACCCAGGTGCGTTCTCTCTTCCCCTACGGACTAAATGCGCTTATTACTCAGCAGAACGAGAACGAGGTCCTGAACCAAGCGCTCGGCATATTGGATGTGTACCGGGACGACGCAGCGGGATAAGGAGTTGAGAGACTGGTTTAATGAGGTTGATATGTACATTCACAAGGTTTGTGTTTTCAGCCCCTCCCTCGATCTCGATATTGCTCATCATTATGTTCGTTCAGGTCCTCCTCCTCGATCCAGGGTATGTCCTCGAGTGCAATAACCAGCTGCAGCGTAGGAATCCCCTAGACGAAGAAATGGCCGAAGCGATGCTCAATCGAAGAACGTAAGGTCTTGGAAACAAGGAAGCTTTCTTTGGAAAGGCCAACTTCATTCGCTTCGTCATCGCATTTGTGATCTTCCTCCAACAACAATGGGGTGGACTGAACTCTGTCAAGTACGCAGGTCCTTACAACGGCAACAGCACGACTTAGCTGACCTTTTTTCCTTCCCTTAAAGCTGTGTTTCACCACAAATCTAACCTCCATGAGATATGCTTCCTCCTCCTCGATGTACCTCTAGAACGGATACACCGGCACAAAGAACTCCCTACTTGCGGTACGACCTGATTCCCTGACCCTATTTTCTTATATTCTGATCCGTGAGGCACGGCGACACAGGTGTTGTCAAACGTTGTGACTGCGATCTTCATCTCCTTTGGTGTCGAAACCCTCGGACTCTCGCTCTTGGGCATGGCTCTTGGGCATGGGCACCTTTCTCTGGCAATGGGGGCGAGCAACGGTGCAAATCGAGGAGAGGGCGGTGGCTGCATCCTCTTCAGCGTCCTAGGGAAGATCTCCGGCCGCCGGGATACACGTCCTGTCTCGTCCCTACATTTGGTGATCTGACTAAGATCCTTTGAAGACGACACCGTTCCCAAGAACAATTGACCTCACCCAAGCTCCGTGCATCATCGCCCGTTCTAAGGGCCATCGGAGCTCTACGCGAGATGAAGCTGCCGCAAGGTGGAAGCAAACTTGCGGAACGTTTTCATTTCATTTCACCCTCGCCTCGAACCAGAAATCGCACTGGGCAAGTGCTTATGTTCCGCGTTCATTCTAATATCCTCTCGATCGCCATTAGCGCTTCCCGAGTACACGCCGGAGCACATCCCCACTTCTATCCGAGGGGTTCTATGGATTCGCGCCTCATCATGTCTACCCATCAAACCCCTAGTTACACGCCTCGGTTACGCGCTACACGCCTCACCCTCTGGCCTGGATCTCTACCTCGTGCATTGTTTAGTTCCAGTTCTTGCTGCACTATTGCAACATGTCAAGTTTTGTTTTAAAAGATTCTTCTCTTCCCCTTCTCCCATCTTCTCCCATTCCTCGTTCTCCAATTTCCCCTTCTCCCGTTACCCCTCCTCCCCTCTGTTCTTACTCTTACTCTTCCCTCCCTCTGTTCTCGTTCCGTTCTCGATGAAACTGTGAACATGCCCGAATCTCCCGAGGTCGAAGGTTTCGTCGAGGTTATGAGAAAAGACAGCGGTGGAGAACAGAGTGGCGTTGATGAGGAGCCTGATGAGGAGCCTGATGAGGAGCCTGATGAGGAGCCTGATGATGGCGCAGGAGCTAAGCATGTTGAAGCTCTCCTAGAGGAAGATGATCTCTTTCATATCGCTGACCTCGGTGCACATGCCAACGACACCGTCGATCCTGCAATGGAAGAAGACACTGATCTAGACGAACCGGATGACGAACTGGATGCCGATCTCTTCGTTATAGATGATGAAGTTCCTGACACAGAAGCACTGTGCAATTCGGATAGTGACAGTGACGACGAGTATGATGGCCCGATGTGTGAGTCTATTGTACGCTGCCACATAGTCATGACAATGACATCGTTCCATAGTTGGACTCAGTATCTTTCCACAGGTCTTCGCAATGGGGACAGAAGATAAACCATATACATCACTCACCGTAGATCGGACCAAATTTTCAGACACCACGACGTCCCCTGCTCTTGTTGATGGAGAGCCTGTGCCACCTCGGCGGCTTCGTTCCATTGGCGAGCCATGGGAGTACCTGCTCGACAAGAACACCCCAGGACGGCTGCATTGTACAAAGCGGGGGAAGCTCATGGTGGTGGCGGCTGGGCAGGTCAGCTTCGTTGTTTCATCTCGTGCCTGGCCTAGCTGATAGTAACCCATGGTACAGCATGCAGTGCTCATCCATTTTGGCCTTGAGGCCCATATAGTTGGTATACCTAGATCAGGTTATGATAAGATCATTGCGCAAGATTTTCCTGGGCAAAATACTGATCCCGACAAGGCCGAGGCAATCCGATCGTTCATTTTGCCTGATGAGTATATTGTTCCATGCTCATCGCCAGTCAGGCCACGTTTTATCAACATCTTTGCTGCCTTCGTGTCCGAGACAAAAGCCTGGATCATCTGTGATTTCTCAAGGCTCGTCCGACTGCATGTTATCAGCAGAGACAACCCCTGGCGAGCCTCAGATCTCCGGCCGACCTCTCAGGTGAGGATCTTATAACTGCATTGCTGATACGCCAATTAATGTGCGCTTACAGGGATGGGAAAGCCTCTGGCGCCCTTTCAATGGTGGCCCTGATTGGGTCCGTGAGCGTCGATTGGCTGAAAGTCAATTGGATCAATGGCGGATGGCTGTCATAGCACAATACCGCTCATGGAAGGAGCGGGTGAAGAAATGGAGGAGCAAGAACATCCCCCAGTCGACATTTTCCATTGGGACATATCTGAATATGGCAGCGTGAGTTCCATGCACCCTGTAGTTGAACCATGTTCTGACAGCAGCCACAGCTCTACATCAATTTCATCCAGACCGATCGTTGAACATACCTCGCCGCCTCCTCCTCCATCCCGCACAATCATCAAGGACATGGGCCACAATTCCCACCACGCCTTCAGCGGTATAGGCCGTCATTGCGCCAACGACCTGTTGTACAGATTGGCGATATTCCCAGGAACTCCATCATATATCATCTGTATCAACATTGTTGCCTATAGGGAGTTCAAGAGGGCTATCTACGATTACTTGGCAGAGTTCACGTCGCCAAGTTTTTTGAAAAGGATTGTCACCATCCCCAACTCGCTCAATCCATTTTGCTTCAACGAGAAATCTAATCGATCATATATTTCCGCTCATGTCAAGGTCTTTCGCCGTGCGGTGGTACTATATTCATATTCAGTTGACTTCCACCATGGTCTAACATTTTGCACCCGGTCACAGGTCAAAGTCCCGAAGGATGTTTACGACAAGCACCAGCGTCTAGGCTACTTTGATCCGAAACATACGATAGGTAGGTGTAAACCATTTTTTGTGTACAGATTAACCGACGTAATTACCTACCTACTCATAGGCAAAGAATACCCCATAGAAAAGGTTAAGCCTTCGGATAAGGCATTCAAATGGCGGGATGTCGTTTTCTTCGGGCCGCCATTAAAGGGGTACAGCATCATCGTGGCACAAGTTCCAGATGGCTGGTTGCAAGGCGAACCGGTATGTGATCATCTGCCTGATGATGGTCAATACATTTAACATCAAAATTTCCAATCAGCAACTGGTCTTGTATGATATGACCAGCTTCCGATACAAAACACTGATCGGATGTGCTTCCTTTCGGGAGTATGTCCTGAACCGAATCAACACTGACCTTCCACGCGAAGATGTCATTGTTGGGCGAGGCAGACGTGCAAAAGTGCGCACTGGGAAGCGTGGCCGGCCTGCCTCAGAAGGTATGACTAGTGCGCAATTCAAACGAATGCAGACAGAACAGGATCGCAAACGGCGGAAACGGGCAGGCCTCGGCCAGTTCACTGACAGTGGAAAAGATATCGATGTTGATGATGGTAGCGACGGTTCATGTTCAGAATCAGAGCTAGAGAATGATACTGG
>JABCKH010000319.1:0-20267 GCA_018851285.1 Lyophyllum semitale | reverse complement strand
TGAGTAACAGTCCACAATGTATGAAGCTATTACTCTACTAAGAGGTACGTGATATATCAACCTGCCAAGTACTGGTGCGCACCGACGCAAGTTCAACCGCGGACACCACTCAACCATCTCGCATAGGTAAACAGCTATTTGCCAAAGGGCATCATCTCTAGCTGGGCGTACAAGACTACGCTCCACTGAGCCTCACAGTATATATTCGCTTATGACTTTATAAGGAAATTAGAACTCGGATCTGCCGCTTGACGGCCCACTCCTAGCCAGTCTCCAGCTGGGCGTACAAGACTACGCTCCACTGAGCCTCACTCAACTAAGTATAATCATCCTCCTTTCCCCAACCCTTCTCATTGGCTAAAACCATGTGGAAGCTAAGTATAACTTCTTTCTGTGTAAGCTGCAGGTCTATGCAGCCGCCGACTGGACTCGCCTTGCACGGGCCCCGCTGCAAGCTAAAATGGTCATTTGTGCTGCTTCAAGTAAGTAAGCACCCGCCGGGCCCCGCGGGAAGCTATAATGGTCATTTGTGCTGCTTCAAGCAAGCAGTGCTTGCTTGAAACAGGAGCCGTCTGCTTCCTCCTCCAACCAAGTTTCTCCACATTTTTGTAGATCCAAAAATGCCATCTCTTCCCACTCGTAGCCTCGGCAAGAACGGCCCTGCTGTCAGCGCGCTCGGTTTGGGCGCCATGGGTGAGTTTAGACGTCCTTGATACTATGGAGGCAACCTGATATGCTTCTCACGGCAGGCATGGGCGGGTTCTATGGCCAAAGTGATGAAAAGGAGTCTCTCAACACCCTAACGTATGCCGCCCGGATCGCGGGATGACGTTCTGGGACACGGCCGATTTCTATCATGATAGTATGTTGCCCTTGTTCCGCTTGTTCGCCTTATTTATGACACTAGAAGCGTGCATTCAGGCGACAAAGTCCTTGGAAAGTGGTTTGCGCAAACCGGACCACGCTCTGAGATCATTCTCGCGACCAAGTTCGGCTCGATCGACATGAGCGACGGCGGTGATCCTACCAAGCCTAACAGCAAGCCTGTATACATCCGTAGTCGGCTCCGGAATTCGCTGGCAGATCTCCAGATCGACTATATCGACCTGTATTATCAGCACCGCGTCGATCCTGAGGTCCCCATTAAGGTCGTTCTGGAGACATTGCGCCCTTTTGTTGAGAATGGGACGATCAAGTGGATTGGCCTCTCTGATCCAAGCATTTCTACGTTGAGGCGCGCCAAGGCGGTGAAAGACATTGGGGAGAAGGTGGTCGCAGCACAGATGGAGTTTAGCCCCTTCGAGATGGACGTCGAGGAGTCCGGATTCGCTGATGTGATCAACGAATACGGAATGGCGGTGGTGGCATATTCGCCCCTTGCGCGTGGTCTGGCTACTGGGAGGTGAATACTGGACGTAGAGGCCATAAATGTACAGACGCACTGCTATCCGCCGGGCCTAGATTCTGTTCTCGGAAGGACTTCGGAGAAGGCGATCTCAGGTCGAACTTGCCCAGGTTCTCTGAAGAGAACTTCCCGAAGAACCTCAAAGTCGTCGAAGAGCTTCGAAAGTTCGCCGACAAGTACAACGCTACCACTAGCCAAATCACGCTCGCGTGGATTCTTGCTGAGCATCCCAACTGTACGCATCTTACCCTTCCAACTGTGTATTGATCCTTAACGTGTTATTGCAGTCATCCCTATTCCTGGCATTCGGAATTCTGCCCGCCTCGAAAAAAACGCTCGCGGTGCAGAACTGAAGCTATCTGCAGAGGATGTGAAGGCCATCCGCACCGTAGTGGAGTCCGCCGAGGTAAGCGGGGAACGATACCCAGAAGCTTGGATGCCGAAAGGCGACTGCATCCCGCTCTCAGAGTGGAAAGGACAAATTCTCTAGCGGTTATGATACACATGTCCTAGATGATCTACTAGACGCTCCCGTGCTGAAACAAACGTGCCGACATCATGATCCTTCCAGGGAGCTTTGCAATAAAAAAAACGGATCGCCAGGTTCCTATTACTGCTTCATAAGTCGGCATGGGCAATTTGGTAAAGCAATGACTTGTAAATGACTCCATGAGGGAACTACGAAAAAGGCCCCCCTCGGCCTATGATCCGTGATGCGCCGATGCGAGGCGTGCTGCACCTATGTATTATGTGGAGGAGGTCTGTCAAGTCCCAGGAGGCTAGACACTCAGACATCTGAATCTGATGTCCTGCTGGTCCAAATCCGATCTATTGTCGGTTCATAGCCGTTATTGGTGTTGATTAAATGACAGGCAGCTTCACAAGACGAGAGAGAGAGCAAGGCAGAAACAGTGTTATTTTTGGGAAAGATAAGTATTCATATAGCGCGTTACAGTTACCACATGAGCAGCCCTTGCTACAGGAAGTAATCGGCAGGCGGGCGTTTTGCGGGTATCGATTGCACGTCCTGAAAAAAAAATTCAGTGTTTCATGAAACGTTAGCCGTGTATGGAGCGAAGGTTGGCAGGCGAGAAGAAGGGTAAAAAGGAAACTAACCAACGGCGCGTGCTGGAAGACCTTGTATTCCTGGCTGAGGTGTTCATCCAATTCGAGAATCGACGCAACGTTCCCGCACCTATAGGATGCGAAGATGCCCGCTGTCAGAGAGAAGTGCATAACGGCAATGATAACGATCAAGGAATATGATAATTTAATTGGAAAGAAACGGCAAGCGAGGCCGGGCTTGCAGGCTGCTCATGTGATACAGACGAAAGAATCCTACGCCTAGTAAGCGATCTGCAGCGCAGAACGTGTGATAGGGTCCAGAAGCCAGAAAAAGAGAACAAAAAATCAATAAAAGATAGGCGGGCTCGGGCTCCGGGCCTAGCAAACGAAACGGGATGGCAAATGGACCAAAAACTGCAAGTTACAGCAGTGCGCAGTCAGCACGCGTGGCCCGCCGCATCATCATCACCGAGACGCGAAATGAGAGATAAGGCACACAACAACACGCACCGGTAACAGTAATTAGGAGCACTCCACACCGTGACGATAGTCCGATCAAACATGAGCTTGTAGCCTTCCATGGCGAGCTGGTGGGCGCGCGCGATCAGATCAATGGCGTTGTGATGCGCGAATTTCTTAGTGGTATCTCCGCCGAAGAGGTAACCGGCCCCGCGCGGGGAAAGACCCCATCCTTCGATGTCTGTCGAGGAAGGAGGCGGAGGTTAGAGACTGAACTGAGGGGGTGAAGGGCAAAGAAGGACATACCGTCTGGGTCGGACCAGAGGAGATCGCACATAGGGCCATCGTGAGGCACCTCTTGTTTCCGGTCTATAGCGCGAATCTAGACTTGCAATGAGGGTGGTGACAAAATAAGTTCAAATTTCGAGTAAAAGAGAAAAACAAGACCGAAAAAAAAAGCGGCTAGAAGCGTCAGCGGAATGAAGACCCAACAATTACGGTGATCAAGCCACCAAGGAAACAAACAATCTTACACACCTCATCGATGCTCTGCAAATTGGGACTCAGGCCCCCGTGCACGCAGAACACGCGCCCGTCTACGACCGCGCCGAGGGCGAGGTAGTCGAAGACCTCGCAGCACCAGCGCCAGACGTTCGAGGAGCCGTACTTGCGCTGACACTCGTCGTAGAAGCCGTATACTTGCGTGATCTGGCGCGACTCGTGGTTCCCGCGGATGAGCGTGATGTGGTCTGGGTACCGGACTTTGAGCGCCAGCAGCAGGAGGAAGGTTTCGACGCTGTAAAACCCCCGATCAACGAAGTCGCCTGGGGGACGTGGTGAGTAGGTGGTGATAATGATAAAAATAATGGATGGTGGGATGCGAGGGCCGTGGGATGTGGATGGCGTGCGCCGACACGGAGATGGACGAGGAATGGATGGATAACACGCACCCATGAAGAGATAGTTGGTTTCGGGGCAGAAGCCGCCGACCTTGAAAAGCTCCATCAGGTCGAAGAACTGCCCGTGTATATCGCCGCATATCTGTGTACCACCGCAATGATAAGACATAAGACACTCCAGTAGGAGAGCGAGAGAGTCAGGAACAATGGCGCGTACGCACCGTTACGGGGGAATCCACGGCTTGGACGTTTCCCTCCTCTATCAGGATCTCGCGCGCCTTGAGACAGAGCCGCTTAACCTGCTCCTCCGATATGGGCTCGCACCGCGTCAGCTGCTCGATCTGTCTGCCCGGAGACGGCGGGGATGGTGTGGGGCGCATAAATGAATTGGACGGTTCCGTTGGTGGCGTGAATGGTACAAGGACGGGGAGATCACGGTGATAGTGAGCGATAGTTGGGTGGAGTGTAGTGAACTCTCACCTGTCAAGGTCGCTGGGCATTGTGATCGCGTTCTTCTCGAGTCAGACTCCTTAAAAGCTTGGGTGTAAGTACCAGCAATTGAATTTTGAATAGAATTTTGATGAGGATCAGTATGAGTCGAGCAGAGACGAGATTGTCGAGGAAGAGTTGCAGTGTCCAAATTAGGCAGCCTGGCCGATCGCGAAATTGCTCCTCCGGGTTCCGACTTATCGCAAGCTTATTCGACATCAAGCAAAGCGTTATAAATTCGCGAGTGGTATAAATCCCTGGGTATCGTTATTGCACATATACATACAAGTTATACAAGTTATAGCGTAAACGCAACAGCAGAGATAGAGATTAGGTATGTGTGTGGTATGTATTGTATATAGGTTGAACTAGACAGTACAGAGAGAAAGCAGAACGAGGAAGTTCAAAGTAAGCTGGAAAAAAAATCCAGCATTACGAGAAAGCAATTAAACCCACATCTGTATATTTATACACACCCTCAGCCACATGACGAGGCCGCCGTGGCGCATGGTCCGTCACTGCACCAGCGCCTTCCGCATCCCACTCTGCGTCTTCCACGCCCCATGCCCCAGTGCCATCCCCTCATGGTGGTGGTGGTGGTGCTGCTGGTGGTACGACGAGTACTCACCCTGCAGCGCCTGCAGCTGCTGCACTACGTACCCCTGCTGGTGCCGCTCCTCGCGGCGCAGGTACCGCTGCTCCTGAATCGGCGCGAGCGTCGGCGGTGGGGAGTTGAAGCGCTGGTGCACGACATCCAGCGAAGATGAGGAGTACCCGCCATCGTGGTGCTGTTGCGCACCAAGGCTGTGGCTATTGTGGTTGTTATATTGATTATGATCGTGGTGTTGGTTGTGGTGTTGGTTGTGGTGGTGACCCGTGGAGTGCTCAGGCTGGTTCGACATCATAGCGCCTCCGCCGTGGTGGTACATGGGTTGAACGTCGTCGTACCCCACGTACGAGGGCGTCGAGGGGCCTGAGGTATAGGAGTGCGAGGACGCGGGTGAGCCGGGCTCTGCGCTGTTCCGCTGCTGATTTTGTGAGGTATACGAGTGCGGGTGGGAGATGTGCGAGATAGAATGGCGGGAAGAGGGCGCGGAGTGCGGGCTGTCGTGCAAGTGGGAGCCGGAGGACGCAGTGCTGATGTGCGGAAGCGAGTGGCCGCGGCTGCCGTAGCTGCTATTATACGCAGGGAAGGAGCTGTGGTTGGTGTTGCTATTAGAGCCGTTGGGCGTGGTGTGCACGTAGGTGAACCCCGTGCCATGCGACTGCTCCTGGTACATCGTCGTGCCGCTCCTATACGAGTACGACTGCGACTGCTGGGTCGGGGCCGACATCCGCGATATCGACGCTACTAGATGGTGGTTACTGCTGCTGCTTGGGGAATAAGAGGCTTCAGGAGAGGACGAGGACCGGCTCGAGCTGCTGGATGAGAGGTGGACTAGAGCGGTGGCAGGGAGTGTTGCGTGCGCCAGAGGCGGCGGGGAATCTGGTGGTGTCGAATTATGGCGGTAAACCCGCGCAGGCTCCAGCGCAGGAGGGGCCGACAACGGCGGAGGGGACGTCGAGGACTCAGACGCTGCTGTACTACGCTTGCCAGCGCCCGAGGTGCTCATGGCACGCGAGACCGCCGACCGTGTTGAGCTCCGTCGGGATCCCGGTGATAGATGGATGCGGTAACTGGTAAAGGAAACCCCGTCAATTGAGAAGTTTGATGAATGACTACGCGTAAAGAGAATGCTTCGACATCACGGTTCGACATCACCGCGTTCTGCTGCTAAAAAAAGACGGCGAGAGAAAAAACAAAGCGGTGCGCTGCCGTGCAGTGGGGCTAAGTAGAGGGGGCGAGAACAGTACTCACTGTTGCTGGAGGTTATCCTGTCGCGAACACCGTGTCTCGCAGCCCGGGAACGGGCACTTGTGGTTGCGCTCGCCAGTGTGGACGCGCGAGTGGCGTGCAAGGTGGCCGCTGGTGCTAAAGGGGCGATTGCATACGGTGCAGATATGCTTTTTCTTCTGCGAAGGGCCAGATGATTGGGGCATTGAGGGGATGGATTGTCAAATTGGAGGTGCTGTTATGAAGGGCCAATATTATGTAATGCTGTCATATGAAGTATGTTGCTCCAAACGGCTCGATCACCGTGATTGTCTTTCATGTCGCTGAGGCTTCTAGCCGCTTTCTCTACAAAGCGTGCCTTTGCTTAATACGTAAAAAAGCGACCGAACAAATAATGTAGAGAAGCGCAGCAAGTGCGGAATCACCACCATCATTGCATGTCCAGATTCGGTATATGTAGACCGGAAACGAGATGGCCTCGTGTTGGCGATGTGCGATCTCCTCTGGTCCGACCGACCTTCGCCTCCTTCCCAGACATTGGAAGATGCGGGTCTTTTCCGCGCTGGCCCGGTTTCCTCCTCCTCGGCGCCGACTCGTCACCAAGGCATTCACATCACAACGCCATTGATCTAATCGCGTGCCCATCTGAAATATGTTCTTACTACTACTACCTTCAAGTCACTTCGTGCATACTCCAGCTCAGGCTTGACACGGTCTCTCGTTTCCTGCTTCACCCACATATTTCTGCCACAACTTTGTCAACTGGTGATATCAGGCTACAAGCTGACACTGTGCTGAGGAAGTGAGTGGACTTCGGTAACTTGCACTTTCGGGTTCTAGCGTCCGTCTCGTTCCGTTGGCTGGGCTCCGGGGGCCGTTCGGCTATATTTTCGCACGTTCTGCAACCGCAGATTTACTAGGCGTAGACTTCTTCGTCTGTATCACAAGAATAGCCCGCAACCCCTCCGGCCCCGCGCATTGTTTCGTTTTCCAATTCAATCCTCAGGATACGATTATCACCACCCATTATGCATTTATGGACAACGAGGTACATACCTTCTTTCTCTGACAGCGGGCAACTCCGCGTCGGGAACGTTGCGTCGATCCTCGAAGTTTGATCAACTCAGCATCAGTCAGGAATACAAGGTCGTCCAGCACGCACCATTGGTGAGTTTTCCTTTCTCCTTTTACCCTTTCTTCTCGCCTGGCCACTCTTCGCTCCACACAAGTTGACGTTGTATGAAATAGGACGTCGACGTGCAATCGATACCCCCACAAAGCAGCTTCCTCCCATGGAATATACTACTCGTAACTGTAACGCGCTTCTCTCCAGAAATAACACTGTTTTCGGCCTCTCTCTCGGATCTTGCGGAGCTGCCTGTCATTTTAAAAACGGATATGGACTGACTATAGATCGGACCCGACCAGCAAGATACCAGACGTCTGAGTGTCTAGCCTCCGGGGAGCTTTCGTACTTAGCTCCATTTCCAAGTCATTGGTTTGCCCAAAATTGTCCAATGCCGATCGTTCGATGGCAAACATTAACGTCTATGAAGCTCCATTTTTTTGCGAATCCCCTGGAAGGATGTCGGACGTTTGTTCGAGCTCGTGTGGTTTGACATCCCACCTTGTCAGCTGGCGCCTGTTGGTAAGCTGTGCGCCGATAATATTTTAATGGAGGGCGCACAGATGCGACGACAAAGGATGCAATGCGCAGTACTATCACTGGGGGTGACTATGGAGGTATCGTGATTATAGATCCGATTTCCTGACACCATTTCATCTCCCATCCCTTCCACACCGCACATAATGACCTGGAATTGTCAGACTACGTCCTGATACATGTACCTTACCTACTCCATGACTCATACGAATAGACGGTCTCGTTGCCATTATTTGGGGAGTTCAAAGATCTTCATACACCTGAGTTATAGATCTAAGAAGACGATAGATCTCGATGATATGCCAACCGTTTACTCTCAAAGTTTTCATTGGCATGCTATGCTTCATTTCGAACAGTTAGAATGGCCACAGGTGTTGCATGGGCGGCCTAAGACGCCCGTCGGTGGGCCCGGGTTGGTTCACAGATTTGCCTGTCACGGTGTGATCTTTTTAAGATACCGACCGCTAAGCGTGAAATGGCAGGGTCGGAATATGCCGTCGTGACTTTGATGTGACGAAATCTATAAACACCCGCAGTTTCCCCGCAGTCTTCAACAGCTTTTCAATACTCTACGTATGTAAGTGCTTTTGGATTGGATTGAGTGAGTCCACCCAAGTGTTTTTCACACCGGAACCATGTTGAGCTGTGGATTAGTTCCCATTCTAGAGACCAATCTATAGAAATCTATAACCCCCCCCCTGTGATAGTAGTACATGAACCCTAGCCAAACCCTGGATCATTGAGCAGAGAATTGTAAGTTAGGTGCGTGCAGGCGCCTTCAGGGTTTTGACCCCAAGTGGCGGTGTCGATCAGGCACTGAAGCCGACAACTTGTCAATGATGCAGGGTGCGCGGAGGCTTACTGAGGCCGATAGCAGCCGATACACATCATGTCTGGCAACAGCTGGCAACTTGTCTACGATCGCTCGGAAGACCTCAGTATACTAATATCAGCGGCGCCAGAAGCGACTATGCAGAGTGAAGGTCTTCTTAACCCTTGACACCGCACACTCCCAGATTTTCCAGATCTCCCATGTTTCAAGACATTTGCGACGTCGAGATGCTGGATCAGAGCAGAGTGCCCGTGATCCAGTTATTGTGGCCTGTCGGGCCCCGGGGAGATAAAACGACCTCCGATCCCTCTGTACGTCTCTTCGAGCTGAGATACAGTCGACACCCTCGTAACCCATGCATCGGGTAACCCATAACCATAGATTTTTGCGCCCACCAGGGCGGGGATTTTGAACCCTTAACCCATAAGTCCACGATAGCCTACGATAACCATACCCCACTAGCACCAAAACCCATAGGTTTTGGTGCGGTCGTGCCTGAACTAACTACTAATGCAATGATGAATATACTGATGACGTGCCACTGGTGGCCACTGGGGAGCTCGAAAATGAACTGTACAGTGGTTGTACCGTGAAATAAACTCTACTATGGCTTCAATACCTCTCGACATGCAGGTGACTATCCTAATCCTCATCTAATCCTATCAAGCAGTTATCGATGTGATCGAAACAGTGAAAGGGACAATGACATCCCCATGGAGCCTCGTCCGACTCGGACTCACGATGTCCCCATGGCAACTGACACCATCCATAGATACATAATAGATGACTTAAATGACCCCGTTGCTCGCAAGATGAAAGCACTTTTGGGGTCTTTGTGGGGCTCTGCTTCGACGGGGCCGGGGCGTAAAAATTACTGGTTTAACAGAATGGGTATAGACCTTGTTAACTAAAGCAATAGAGTGTATTTGCCGGTGTTTCGCGATTTAGCCTAAATTTGATGGACCCATAAGCAAAATTTGGATTCCGCTGATTTGGGCAGCGTGACGATGATCTTATCTCATTGATCCTCGACGACTGCCACTCACTCATCTTCAGCCTCAGAATTGTAAACGAAGGTTTTTAACGGTTCACAAGGGCAGTTTTAACACTTTAGACAATTTCTGAAAGCTTGCACACGGTGACAGGTCTTTTTGTACTTGGGAATTGTTCAGGATCTGTGGTGGGCTGCACTGTTATGAGTAACGAGTTCATGCACAGATTTGCGTGCAGGGGAATAAATCAACTCCTGAAGCTTTGAAGGCTTTCTACCCTCCGCGGCATGAATCAAGTCAACAACTCGTGTATCATAAAGTGTTGTATGCATGGGACGATGAGCGAGTCCACGTCAGTCACAGATTGGTCACAGAAGCAAATGATTGCAAACATTTGTTAACGGATATTGGTTTGTTTGTTAACGAGAAAAAAAACCCGGCTGCAAATACACTCTATGTAATCAAACTTTTCCTTATTTTTCACGATTTTTGGAATGTTTTTTTTGGCCTACCTCCTCAACACCATAACCCCTGATATCTGGGCCATCCACCGAGGGGTATGGGTTACGAGAGTGTTGACTGTATTCCGATTTTCAATGTAGCGGAGGAAGAGTTATTAGCCGGATCGCCATCTAAGCCACGATGTCAAGGCAGATCGTCATCCATGCCACGATGTCACGGATCAGCGCCAACATGTCGCTGGAAGGAAGCCATGTTGATGATCACGGAACTCTGCTTTGAATTGAATACTATAATGCGTGCTGCGAGACGCAGCGCCTCGAACGTCAATGTCTGTAAAAATAAGTGATCTAGCCAAATTGTAATACATAGGCCTCGCTGTGGTTGATGGACCGAGGGGAGAAATAAGCCGTCGAGGGATCAGAAGATCAAGTTGAGTATCAAGTTGACGCACTGTCGGGGAATAGAGAGTATTTGGACGTCGAGATGTTGTGGAAGAGTTTTGGGATCAGTTGGAATTGTCAACGAGCTGATGGCTAATTTTGATGTGCCTATTCTCGAGATCCTACGTCAGCGTGACGCAATCTTCGACGAGGTGTTCGGCGACGAGAACCACACACCGACTGTCATCGAGTTGTGTGTGCTCACCAATATATGGATTTTGCTCATGCTTGATCTCTCAAGTGTACTACGCGGGTGCCGGCTAGACGACCTCTTCGACCTCGACACGATTGGGGCAAGACGGGCAGCCCATGTGGCCTTGAATTATCAAGATGGATAATGGCAAGGAATATGATGTGCAGATGTAGTCGCATCACAGCTATCGGTCCAATTCGACATAAATCAAATCAACTCATTCTTTACTACATGCCATAAGCGCATCACAGTTGAACGCCAAGGTTAACGTGGACGGCCTTGATTTGAGTATACCTGCAACGAAGTTTGAGAATTACATCGGTGGTAATAGTATGAAAAAGACACGGCTCACGCTTCGAGGCTGGATTGGTCTAGTTCACGACCGATCCCTGACTGCTTGTATCCTCCAAATGCCACGCCTATCTCTCCTGTGGACGCAGTATTGACCTATGATTCGAATTGGATTCGAATGAGAACAGATATGAATAAGCATAATGCGTACGAAAACCGTTCCTGCCTCCAATGCATGCGCAACTCGGAGCGCGCGGGATATATTTTGAGAGAAAACGTTGGACGACAGGCCGTAGGTGGTGTTGTTCGCCACCTCCACAACCTCTGAGAAAAGAAACATCAGCCGAATTGTATCCTGCAAGCGAGATAAACGTGCAGACCGTCCTCCGTTTTGAACTTGATTATGGCGGCGACAGGTCCAAAAATCTCCTCCCGAACAATCTTCATCTCAGGCTTGGTATTCGTGAAAATCGTCGGCTGGACGAAGTACCCGCCGTTGCCATGGCGTGCGCCACCGATGTGCACATGCGCACCGTCGCTCTTGCCAGACTCGATATATCCCATGACGCGCTAAGAAAGGAGAGATCAGGATGCTCGCATCACGAAAGGCAGGAAGGTAGAGTAGGAACGAACGTCAAATTGATTCTGTGAGATGAGCGGACCATGCTGGGTGCCCTCCTCGAACGGATCGCCGGTGGCACTGGCGAGGCCTTCGGCGATCTGCGTCATCTTTTTAAGGAACGCCTCGTAGATCCCTTCCTGCACAAAGATGCGGGAGCCGGCGATGCATGCTTGACCTATATATGAGCCAGGAATGTCATGCCAGTCACGAAACAGAATTGGCTTTGTAGAGCTTACCTGCGTTGTAACTTGTGGACAGACGGAAACAAGGGTGGGTTATTTAACTTTTGATCGATCGTAAAGAAACTCACAAGGCACCCAGCGCCGCCCACTTGACTGCTTGATCAAGATCTGCATCGTCGAACACAATCGTCGGGGTTTTCCCGCCGAGCTCCAATGTGACGGACTTCAAGTTGGACTCGCTAGCGGCTTGCATGATTTTACGGCCGACCAGTGTGCTGCCCGTGAACGCAACCTTCATAATCTGCGTATGAGAGGCGATAGCAGTTCCAACGGTGGCGCCTAAACAAGCAAGAAGTTGTGATGTGTGAGCATGAGTGATCGAAGTGGATGCTGGAGTAGAACAAACCATAGCCATTAACGACGTTGAAAACACCCGGCGGAAAGCCAGCCTCATTGATCAAATCGGCAATCCTAAGGGCCGTGAGGGGTGTGAGCTCGGAAGGCTGCAGAAGAAAAAACATGACTGAGCAGATGAGAAAGTCCTTGGAAAAGGAATTGCGTACCTTAACCACGATGCTATTGCCCGTGGCAAGAGCTGGGGCAATTTTAGCGATTGCCGTGGACTGGAGGGCAAATCCAACTGTGATGAACGGGATATATCCAAATAATGAGATTCTACGTGACTTGCCAGAGGGAAATTCCACGGAACGATTGCCCCCTGAGATCCAGGAAGATATTAAGTAGGTCGCAAGTCCAGAAGAAATAGAACAAGATAGACGCACCACAACCCCATATGGTTCACGCCTGGTGTATGCAAGTTTCTGCTCGTTCGTCTACACGGCGATGTATAGCGTATCAGCGCGAGCCGCACAACACTCAAGACATACCTCGATGGTATCTCCTTGAACTTTATCTGCCCACCCAGCGTAGTAACGGATAACAGCGATCGAAGTCGTGATATCCCCAGCACGCGCACCATAGAATCCTTTTCCTGTACGGATTCACCACTTTAGACCAGAGTAACAACTGAAGATGTATAGATACAACATACCAACATCCAAGGCCTCAAGCGCGGCGAACTCATCCAAGCGTTCCTCGACGAGGTCTGCTAATTTGTTAAGGAGGCGCCCACGCACGGATCCGGGGCATTTGAGACCCCATGCCGTCTTGTATGCCTAGAATCACGATCCGCCGATAAGAGATCATATATGTAGATCAAGGAAAAAGATGGCGAGCTACCTTCAGAGCGGCGGCGACGGCGATATCGACATCTGCCGCATCGCCCAGGGAGACAGCTGTAATAACCTTGCCGTTCACTGCGAGTGGAATCAAACCATTTCTAAGAAATCATCCCGGTCATCGTAGATTGAAGAACGTACCAGGGTTGATGACGCTGCAATGTTGTAAAGAGCCGTCGATTAGATCGAAGATGGGTGCTAGTACGGTACACGATGATATGCTCACTCGATAGTGGCCGTCTCGTTAACGGGCTTGACCCATTTGCCATTAATGAACAATCTGTGGACACCGAGTCAGTCGATGGAGTAGATCATCGCAGACGACGTCGACACGTTCCCAGTGTGGATGGTAGCACTTCCTTTGTAGGCAGGCGTGTCGAAGGTGTACGTAAAAGTCTCGGACATCGTTTATCGTTGTGGTTGTACTGAAGGATTGGTTACTAGAAGAGTGACCGATTATCGTTTGGTGATGGTAAGCACTTAAGGCCTTGAATGTGCCCTTGGTCAATATCTATATGGATGTAGTAAAAGAATGTGAAAAAACAACAGAAAATAAGCCCTTACTCCAAGCGATGGTCTTCCTCCAATTCGCGTAATAGGGACCTTAGTACGTTTATAGCGTGGCAGTGGCGTGTAGGCGGTACGCAAGTGTGGCATTCCAGCTCATTTCAACGTCGTATATGTAAAAAGAATTATGACGTTTACGTACGGCGCCGATCAGGAACGGTTAAAGGCTTTATCCTAAATCGGTTGAATGTAGCCGCTCAATAGCCGCTTGGATCCTTTCGATGGGATATTAAAAGCACGTTGGAATTTGAGACCTCTAAACTCTGCAGTATAGGTACTGATATACTACGCTAAGATAGTTAAACAGACCGTCAAGAACTTTATTAGATTAACTTGAGCCTATGTCGGAGATTTCCGACCCCCTTGATCAGGCAACCCATCTGATTTGACCTGATTTGACCTGATTTAGCCTGATCTGGTCACCATCTCTGTCATTGTCGAGCTCCTACACACTTACCACCAAGACCAATTCACGTCAAAGTTGTACACAGCTTTTTCTTTACACCTATGTGACTCGATCTAACAGTCTGAAGGATATTCACAGCCTAACAAAAGTTTTAGAAATAAATCAGGCGAACGTAATCTGATCAGCGAAGATTAGGCCTAAACTGTAATTTTAGAAACCTCCGACATACCAACGCCACGTCGCCCACTCCGAGAGCAAAAGGAAATACGCGACTTTGTCATAGACTGTCCTTGCTGGTCCGACGTCGACCCAACGCCCCGCGCCTGGCCCAAAGCACGCCCTTTTCATTACCGAGATCCCATTTTTAACATAATCCATCCCAGCTCCTCTCGGATGGGTCACACGCAGGCCTGCCCAGGCCTTCAATTTACACTCGTCGACACACACCACAGACCATACTTCAGCCCATCCCACACCCTTATCCTCCACCGCTCTAATGGCACCAAAGTTACACTCAACGCGCCTGGCCTGGTCGCGCGGCGTCGTATCACACCTCTCACCAAAATCACCACGGCCATCGGAAGCTCCACGTCCCGTTCGAGAACCTGTGAGTGGTCGGAGAAGGTTTTTGTGGGTGTGCTGGGATCCTCGTTGATCTTTGCCGAACTGCATCTTCATTATTGATACCTCCACATCCCGACGTTCTTACCCACTAACCACTTCTCCCTCATATACGGACCCCTTTGATGTCCGTGCGATGCCTGCGGACAAGCACAATATATCGCCCCAATCCCCGCGCCTGACCTGCCTGCCTGCCGCCTCCCCAGCCGACAGGCGCACTCACGAGTCAACCACAGAATGCCAGCCTGACATCATCTCCCACTCACTGACACACCTCACACGCCCCCGCCCTTCTCTCAAGCGCACCCCATAGGTCCAGGTCCGCCTACGGGATATACGGGAAGTTGCTGATACCTACCGCCAGCTTTTTAAGTTGGGCTATATTCGTCACTGCAGCTTTACCCTCCTCGCTATTCTCAGCTCCCTCAACGCCGCCAGGTGTTGTCCAAATGCAGGAGGTAAGGTTGGTGCAAAAGTAGTTTATGGTGTAGGCAAGTTCGGGGGATAAGGGCATCGCAATGAGACCAATGTGTCTTATATGAGGCCACGGAAGCTGGACGCCACCATGAAGAATAGGTGTGCGGCCGATCGAAAGTGGGATCTGGCCGGGATCGGCGTACATTCTCAAAGTAAGGCTATGAAGTCGCTCTGCACGGCAGAAAACAGATGCGGTTCGGGGAATCAGCTCTAGATAATGAGATGTCGGCCTGTGAACCTGATCGTAATCGAGGTCGAGGTCGACGGATTCCAACATTGGGACGGATCGTAGGGGACTCCGGAGGAGGAAGTCGCACATCCAGTCGTACGGCAAGCACAGCTTGAGCGTTCGAAGACGGTGTGAGAATGGAACGACGAGGACGCTGACGGGGGTCGTGCGGCCCTTCGTCCTTGCGAAGAAAACACTGTGGATCCCGTAGGTCGTGTATAGGAAAAGAGAGATGGGAGCGACGTCCCCGGATCGATCAAGGCACTTGCGTGCGAATTGCGTGAGGCGCTGGGATTCCGTCCAGTCCTTGTAGTCGACCGATATATCAGTCCAGAGCTCTGGTGTGCCCATGATGATGGAGCGCCATAAGACGCACACCTCGGCCCACGGAGTCAAGGGCATGGCGCGATAATCCCCAGCTTCGATAAGAAGCGGACCGCATAAGGTGAATATATCGAGGAGCATCTCGTTTGGCAATTGGGGTGGAAGACGGGTTGCTTCGTGCGAGAGGAAGGATGGCTGATCTCCCGCCGGCGGTGTGCGTTCGTCCTGTCCTTCTGTAAATCGTCCGTGAGCAGCCGCTGGAGACAATGACGTTGTCGCCATCACGGCGGGTTTAGACAACAATGGCTTCATCTGGTCTCGAGGGGAGTATGATTTGGTGTCAGGAATCGACGGGGATGGGACCCAGTTATCTGGCGGGTGAAAGAGGGATCACTGAGTGGGGCGATGCGCTAGTAGAAGCTTATGTTGGAGCAGAGTAAGAGCATTAAACTATGTAGGTGTTATCATCAGCGCATGACCTTCAAGATGCCACAGTTGTCTGAATCAACCGTGGAACCATGTGATACATGAAAGTATACGTACATATCTATAATCTCCCCTTGATTGAGTAGTCCGTGCGAGTATCTTGTGAGGATCTGTAAGTTATGAAGGTATAGGTTGAGCAGATATGGTGTTACATACTACTGTGGAGTGCTTGCGGAAAAATTGAACGTTCGATGAATACATGGCTCAAATTGAGGCAAGAGGGATACTGTTAGCATGGCGAAGCAGACATGATACCTAAGACGACGTGCAATGTACCACCGCTCAGCGCTCAGTTCTGGCAAAGCAGGAGAATTTCGGATGAAGTCAAAGCGGGACGCCAAATGGCCTGCCCTGAAGACAGATCACATGTGGCAACACGTTCAACAATCACTGGAATCAATCACTAAACTTGCAACAAGTCTTCGTCTTCCGTCTACTTGCGATAAATCACGGTCAGTCATAAAAACATTAACGATATTCTGTTTCATGATTTCTAACAGAGATACAGGAAAGCTGTACAGCCTGTACTATCAGGCGACGCGATTCATCTACCAGAGATTGGCCAGTGGCCAGGCAAGTTCAAGGTCCGCTACCCAACGACCCATTGTGCTACTACGATTTATAAACCAACGCATCGCTCAGAGTGATAGGTGAGATTCTCCTTACTATGGCTCGGACCACCCCGCAACCGAATAGCTCATCCTCGCCACTCAAATTCCCAGCATCGAGTGGCTTCGAAGCCGGGACACAGAAACTCGACGAGCTTCGATTAAAGATGAATCGCTCCATGACTGGCCTCTTCGTTGGACCGATGCCTGTCGCTCAATTCCTCGAGGACTTCCTGCCGCCTCTCCCCCCAGCAGCTCCTGCAGTCCCCGAGTTGCCTAAACATCACTTTAACGACATGCCGAAAGTCAGGCTCGAAAGAGATATGTACCAGCCCTTTGTAAGACAAATTTTCCACCCTTTTGTTATGTTTAACTCATCGCTATGATTTAGATCGACCACATCCATGACTACAGCCTAATCCCTGGCTACAAGATCATCGACACCGGCGATTACCCTGATCACGATATGGGTGGTTCTAACAAAATTAGACCCGACCCGACCATGTACAAAAATGCTCTGGATACAACGGAGAAGGTCACACAATTCGGCGAGCTTGAGCTTCACTTTGAGCTCAAGCCCGACTCTTATTCTGATCCTTTTGACGACCCCGACTCGCCCAAGGTTGACCGTCTGGCATATCGAATCGAAGCTTCCGGCATTCAGCGCTCTCGAGCTCGTTCCCAACTTATCCATTATGCCTCAGAATGGTGTACACGTCAACATCGCCGGTTCGCATTTACCATCTTCGTTGGCGATCCTTATGTCCGCTTTATTCGTTGGGATCGCGCCGGTGCCGTCGTCTCGGAGAAATTCGATTATCGCGAGAACTCACGTCCTTTGGTTGAGTTTCTCTGGCGTTTCACACATGCCAACGATGCTGGCCGTGGTATTGATCCCACTGTACGACGTGCTACAGATAAGGAGGCGAAACTTGCACGCCTACATCTGTCCGAGTGGGCCCCGAAAGCGGAGCGTCCATTCAATGTCTTCAAGGTCACGGGCGACGATGGCGAGCCTCGGGAGTTCATCGCTTGGGGTTCCATGGAAAATGCTGGTTCGCTTACTGGGAGATGTACTCGAGCCTACCCCGTCTATGAAGAGGCGACGAAGAAGCGATACTTCCTCAAAGACACCTGGCGTGCGCGTGACCTCGGGCAGGAAGCTGACATTCTTCGGAAGCTTCAAGCTGCCAATGTGCAGCATATCCCGCCCTTTGTTTGCGGCGGCGATCTTCTCGACGATGTCACCGAGACTGATTTATATGTAGCCGATGAAGACGTCGAAGACCAAGGGGAAGACAAGGAAGACCTCGGCGCTCAGCATGGCATGCCTTCTCTGTCAGTCGGACGGCGTATCGCCAAAAAACGTGATGGCTCTTGGAGGTGTGGCCGCTTCTGGGGGCGCATAACACAGCGATTCCACCATCGCTTCATTGTAGACTTCATTGGGAAACATATCGAGACGTTCTCCTCGTCGAAGCAGCTGTTGCAAGTCGTCTCCGACGCGTTCACAGGTAATTATTCACGCTCCCCTTGGATCCCACAATTCAACTAACTACTTTCAAGCCCACCGGCAGGCGTATGAAAACTGCCAAATTTTACACCGCGATATCAGCTCGCGCAATATCCTCATTGACGACAGCGGCCGTGGCGTCCTCAATGACTGGGACCTTGCGAAACATAAGTCCGAGCTGGAACAAGCTCGACGGCACGAAAGAACGGTCAGCTCGTTTTCTAACTTGCGGATCGCTAGAACTCATGCTTATCCTTCACTTAGGGCACCTGGGAATTTATGTCATGCCTTCTCCTCACGGAGCACCACAAAATCCACACCATCCAAGACGACATGGAATCATTCATCCATATCGTTCTTTATCACAGCCTTCGCTACTTTCCCCACAACAAAGCGCCATCCACGCTTCGTCTTCTTAAGGCGATCTTTAATGACGAAACGATTGATGGCGATGGAACCCGCGTCGGTGGAGACAACAAGAAGACCATGTTCAGAGATGCAAAATACCTCGGGCGCGGTTTCAAGTTCACTACTGAACCCTTACACGTGTGGATGATGGGAGTATTTAGAGCCGCCAAGCAATGGATCGACTATCAGGATCCAGCAGAGGGAGACGACCGATACCTAATAATGGCCTCTGGCGAAGCCGCCACAGATGCCCCGGCGGCGGTTTCAGATGCGCAGCTGCCCGCAGCCCCTGACCCGTCCGCACACCTTCATTTCAAAGACCACGCATGGATGGCTACTACCTTTCTTCACTGCTTGTCCTCGCTCGAGTGGCCCTTGGAGGACGCCCCAGTTGACGCTCTGCCGGCGCTTAGACTCCAGGCATCCTCAAACAAGCATTTACTGGGAAGTGTGGACACGGATGAGGACGGCTCTGTTGGGGGATCAAGGAAGAGGAGTAAAACCTCACAATCGCGAGGCAGGGGGTCTGGATTTGGGTCCAGTGGATCATCGCTTCTGGGTCATTCATTGGGATCTGGCTCCTCACATTCGATGAGCACTCGTTTGCGTACTCAACGTAATGGTGTAGGAGGGAGCCTACCAGCTTAGATATTCTTTATCCTTTTACGATGTTGTTTATTACATTTGCATAAGACTTGTATTTCTACACATGCATGTACCATTCATTATTGCAGATACGCCCTGGAAACACATAGACTCGACAAGTTCCCCGCTCCATAGACATCGCAGAGACTGGTGTCACATCGTGAGCCGTAAGCAAGATCGGGGTGGGCTTTTTGCAAGTTGGGCCAACATACGGCCTCGATCCGAAGGGAGGATACCATTCACCAATCCTAGTTTCCTTTTCGTGTCTTGTGCGTCTGGAGGCGAGCCCTCCATCCGAGGACTCTAGTCACATTAGTAGTGGCTAGCTGAGTGATCTGGGACTGCGCTGGCAGGGTTGGCAAATACTATAGGGCTGGTGTTCGACTCACCGTCGAGGCTTGTTTATGTCTTCCGACTCTTCGAGTGTTTTCTCGCTCCCTCAGAAGTGTAGAAGGGCCTCCCTAGATCCGATAACGTGGTTGAGGAAGAGCCGTGAGTGTCCTTGAGTGTATCCAAGCGAGAGGGAAGGGAGTTGAAAAGAACCTCCTAGCATGTGCACTTGAAAGCCTCGATAGCCCAGTGAAATGGCTGTAAAAGATTGCAGTTTACCGCATGACGGATATTACACTGGAGGCTGGTGTTCGAACCACTGTCGGGCCTTAAGGTTGTATGGACTAAAATGTCACTTTTTCTCGCACGGCCTCGGGCGCGGGGGCGACGCGGAAGGCGAACGGCGGGGGAAGACGCCGCGAGGCTTGCGTGCATGACACGTCTGAACTGTTGACTAACGGAGGAAGCGGGTAAAGACCAGGTTCGCATGCACACTCCGAAAGGTCTGATTATGCTGTTCAAAGTGTACAAATAATAACAAGCCCCGACTTTTCGGCTTACCCCGACTATTTGAGTTACCAAAATGC
>JABCKH010000318.1:0-20384 GCA_018851285.1 Lyophyllum semitale | reverse complement strand
AGCATACTGTACTATTACGACCAACTCTTCACTCGATGTTACGCGTTACCGAAAAAATTGATCTCTTCATCTCTTCATCACGATATTTTGCGCGTTACCAAATGAATTTTTTTTGAAAACTCTTCATGAGTTCGCGAACTTTTTGCAAATTTTCGCGCTAAACTACCACTAGAGAAAAATGTATATTTTCGGCCGGAAAATATGATTTGTAACGCTCTTCAGACCCATTTGTTACGCGTTACATGTCCAAAATCTCTTCACTTCATGACCCTGCGTTACGCGTTACATGAAGACTTGGTCGTAATAGTACAGTATGTTAGTAGATTTAGGGTATTTCTCGGGACAAAATAACGATTTGGACGTAGACACGGTCAGCAACAGGACAGAATGGATTTGTATGGAATTTGCACCTCCTTCGCCATGATCTCTTGCCATCAAACACAATCTTCACCTGTCGCAGGCTGTAGATTCTTTGTTAACATCTATGGCGTACTTTTTGGACTTCTCGTAGTCTGGGAGGGTTCATTACACTCATTTCCGCGCCCGCCACGCGATTTTTTTCTATATAACAGCAAAAATTCTGATTTCTTTCGATGTACTTCTAATAATCCGGTAAAATTTGGTCTCTAGGCAATGTGAGTCTGAGAATCCGGATAAAATCAGCCCTCAGGGCGAAAAATTAATCCGGCGGTCAGCCTTGTCGGTTTCTGATATACATTTGAGGGGGCTTTCGGGGGTCCTATCGTACTCTATTTTCTGCGCATTATTTCGATCCTGATCTTGCCCCTTTATTGCCTTACTCGCCGACGATGCGCTCGGGGCACAATTCTCGTTTATTTAAACCTGCCGATGAGCACAGTACGCGAGCCGATGACCTCAGAGCCAGTCAGTCATCAAATACTTTGATGCTTTTGCAATTTACAACACCCTGACTTTGACGGACTCAGGTGAACCGATATCTCTCGAAGAGAGCCTAGTTAGTATTCCTTTCGTTTTCCGTATCTACGGTTTGGTATTCTCACACATGATGGAGTCAGAATTGGCTATGTGAACGCGATCGAAAACTTGAAAGATCCATCTATATCATTGTAATCTTTCGACTCCGGAGCTCCCAAACGCATGATAGTCTAGTGGGATACGACGGGCATCTCCTCGGAAGCGAAAGTGTCTTTCATTCGACATCTTTCATTTCGATTACTGCGCCATGGGACCGACCGAGGGCGCAATCAGCGTCCATTCACCCCTTCATCTTCCAGCAGTGTCAGAATTACTCGGAGATGCTCCACTACCACGCCGATCCACTGTCACGGTGACGGTCATGTCATATCGAGGTTTCAGGAGCACAGAAACGTTAACGTTAACGTTGACTTTGAAGCCTAGGCTCCCACACGCTAGCTTATCTCGCGGCTTGAGCCTCGTGGGCCTGCTCTGAAGTATATTCGACACATCGGTGCGGGCACACATAAGCCGAGCGCATCCGAGCTTGCGCCCATGGTCTTGTCAGAGAAGCTCAACACTCAATGACACCGTCATCGGTTCCCAGAATAGCTTGCTGATTCGATGACCTCCTAAACATCTCCTTGTGGGCGTCGGGGTGCACCACTGAGCCATGGCTGTCCTCGATCAAATCATCTTGTTGATGCTGTGCTTGCTAGTGAGTGAGTATCTTTGGAATGCCGCGACGATCTATGCCGTAACAAATCTGAAAAGACAGAAGGACGAGGCACACAATCGCCGCCACTGGCGCTATGAGAAGTACGTATATTAATCTTGACGTGCCATTGTTTGAACATATGGCACCGAATTGTGGCTTATTCTTATTGCTAGTACAAGTACAGGTTGACGGCGCGGACCCGTGTCCTGTTGGGCTTCGCGGCTAACGGTTCCTTCCATATACACATACGGTACCTGGAGGGTAGGGTGCAGTGCAGTGTATTCAGATATGTATCATGGTACGACATCTTTTGTGTTCGTGGCTGATCGATAGCTGGATATCGATGCGAGGACCAAAGCCTACCATCAATCTTACGAGAGATATGGTTTACACTGGGTATGAGCGCTGCGATACCGAACGCGAACTGCTGGAGCGGCTGGAGCGTACATAGGAGTTCTAAGTCTGTGTGTTCGCACGCTGCAGCCACTGATCACTCTCAGGAAGCTGGGAATAGCTTCGCACTCTCAACATCATTATGCATTTGTATGTATGTACTCTATCTAGCAGAATTCTATTATGTGTCAGGTGGGCGATAGCCTTCCCGCGAAGCACAAGTTGCCCCGCGACCGTGTTCAGACGTCGACCTTTCTAGATGCCCCAGACGGTGCTGGGGATCCGTATCCGTCTCAGCCCCCCTAGTGTGCTTCTTCGCTTTATTTTTCCCTCTGTATGGGCCCTCGCAGGGAGGCGAGAAGGATAGAAGCCAGACGAGGAAGGCAGGTGCGACCCGAAAGCCGGTGCTGCGTGCGCAGAAGGTTAAGAATTGATCACTGTGAGTGGCCAGCCTTTGTTTACAGCCCAAAATGGGCTGTTGTTGGATCATGTGGATTTTCCGTCAGGAAGTCGCTCGCTGACGAGGGGGTGGTTTAGGTAAGGTATGTTCGTAACGTCAAGGTAGAAGAAGGGAAAGAAGACCGGGAAATCCACCTGAGTGTTCGCGTTGCTGAATGAAGCGCAGCCCCGAGCTGGGCGCTTCTTGGTTGTGGTCTTGGGTGTTCTAGGCTACTGCGAGAACCAAGTAAGGCAAGTTTGACTTGGATTGGACTCAGGACTCAGGGCGCAGCAGGGAAGGGGAACACGAGATGCATTTCGATGCGATGCGCGGCTGGTAGTTATACAATTGAGTACAGGGTAGCGTACATGAGCCGGTGTCTAGAGTGGTATGCGCGAAAAAAATAAGTGAGTGTGTCAGTTGAATCAGAGCCTCTCGGATGTAGATGGGTTTGCGTAGAGTAGCTAATGGCATTGAGAGGGTGACTTTTCAGCGGAGTGAGGTGGGGTATGAAACAGATGGAAATGCAGATCGTGAGGAAGGAATGTGGAGGGGCATGCAAAAAAGGCGATAGCAGATCATAGAGGCGGTCGAGTCCAAGGTGAGAGTGGGAGGCGGTGGTCATAATATAGCCTTTTTGTCTCGTTCGGGTAATTGAAAGGCGTAGCGTGTATCCATCCAGTAGGATGTCGATGCGCGAACGAAAGTCAGAAAACATCTATGGTAGGAGAGAATAAATCGGGGGCTCAATAGCGGGATAGTTTACGACCGCGAGCTCTAGGGTGACCGCAGGCACCGCCATTGGCTGGTGGAGCGACGAGAACGGTGCTGGGCAGCTTCCATGCGGGCTCCGAGTCGTCAAAGGATGAGAAGTAATCGAGAGCGGGAGAGTGTCGTGTGTGAGCAACGATGGTGAATTTATGGGGCTCGTTTTGCTTCACAGTGGCAGGGGAGATGCGGTCCTTGAGCTGGGAGGGGGAAGAGGGGGAAGCGATAAGGGGGTTGGGTGCGACCCACGAACGGACGTGTGTCGCAATTGTACTGAGGACGGAGAGCTTCGATTTGGTGCAGGCTATTGGGACGGAAAGTGTAGAGGCAGGGGTTGCCAAAGACGAGTCAGTGGCACCTGAGGGAAGAGAATTATTGCCCATGCTATCCGCACCAAGAGACAGGCCACTGCAAAACGCGGAATGTTGCGGTGTGAGAATGGGGCGGGCAGATGGGGAAGGGACGACTGGGCGAGGAGTGGTGACACAGAGGGCTGGTGGTGCAGGGCGCTGGTTTGGGCGGAGGAGTTTGGGTAGGCGACTGGTCAAAGAGGTTGGTGACGGTGTCTTTGAGCTGGACGAAGATGAGCTAGGAGTGGAGATGTTCCAATGGCTACATGGAGGGATCTCGGCTGCCCAAGCCAGAATACCTGCGGAGCCGTTGCCCGTCCACTGGGCGTGACCCTGAGCATCGTCGACTTGGTGGTAAATAACGTCGTCGTCGTAGTCTTCGTCGTCTGAATAGTTCTCTGAGGGCTGAGGGTAGAAATGGGAAATCTTGGAGGGGCCAGCTTTATCCCGGCAATCGAGGGAGCAGTAGGGACCGGAGCCTTCCTATAGAACGATTAGGGAGGTAGAGGTAAATGTAAAAGGACGTACAACGTAGCAGTCGCAGATTAAGCACCAGTTAGTGTCCATGTCCATGTTGAAGGGCGAGAAGAAGAGGGAGGGCGAGCACAGAACAATCCCTCCAACCCAATGTTCTTATAATACCCTTGCCCCAATTAGTCCAGATTCAGATCGGCGATCCCAGATGCGCATTAATATGTGCGGAGTATGAATAAAATACATGGTCTCAAGTGGTTGTGAGGCCGCGCATCTCGGTGCCTCGCTGTCGCCGCAGCTGCTCTAGACTCTCATTGTGACTCGGCGTGCGACTCTGGTATATTCCCATGTGTGACATTCCGTCACATCCCAGATCGGCTGCACGACAATCCTTCCAACCTCCACTGTTTGATCTGTCGTCGTCAACGCTCTTCCTATTGATCCAATGGTTTGTACCCCAAATCTTGGCCGTTGGCGCTTATTTACCAATCTAAGAACTAACACCGCAGTAATTCCCTTGATGTCTGCCGCCAAGGAGAAAGCCGGTGGCTTAGCATCTACCCATACTATACCTAGACAATCCTTACTCTCTCGTAGAAGATAAACCGCCCTTTTCGCTTTATGCCCAGTAACATGGCGCGATGAACATGTTGTTGCTGGCAAGATCGAAGCCTACCACTCAAAACGTGCCCCGTTCGAATCAACCTCAACAGTGGAGCCTCGGTGGGCTAACAAATTCAGGCAACGTCTTGCACGGGTATGATTGCATCTGAGTGCATACGGGCCAGGGCTCGTCATAGTGCCCAGCCACCTGTCACCCGCGACCCATCCTCATACAGACGAAAAAAAAAATTCTACAATGCCTCGCAAGCGCACTTCCGATACGTGGGACCACTGTTACCGTTTGCCTATAGAGGGAAACGAAGCGAGCCGGCGGTACACACCCATTTCTGACAGTAAACGCGCTTCAAGGGGAGTCCTGGCATACACGCACACGCGCTCAGCGTGCAAAATTTTCGGTGAGAACGAGATGTCGGTGATGGGTGCTGCATCATCCGGAATTCCATGCCCACGGAGGACGTATGACATGGAAGCTCGATGGAAGATGGAAACTGACATGTCCATGCACGCGGATCTCCGGAGCAGAGCGAGCAACGCTGTGGCGTTTCTCCGGTTTTTTTTTCTCTGGGTTTTTCTTCTCATATATATATGTCTTAGCAGTAGGAAGGGAAGCTGTTGGGAACCGAGCAATGAGCATGCGCCCCTCCATTCACTCATATACTAGTTCGTTAGTCTGAATCTGATGTCACATCGGAGGCTTGACCTGCCTGGGGCTATGTGGAAGAAGGGTTATCTTTATCACTGGGGTGAGAGCATTTCTATCGTATGTACGGCATAGCACTAGAACAAGAATTCCGAATCAGTATAATACGAGAACCGTGCGATATACAACTGCGACGCCCACGATAGGAAGGCGCCGCACCGAATCGAATCGATAGCATGGTCAGACGAACAGAAATAGCTGCAAGTAATTACGGCCGAGGCGACACGCACCCGTGCGATGCCAGACTTGGGGATACTCTCCGGATTGCAGATTGTAGCAAAGTGCAAAGTGCATGCATTATTGCCCGAGAGTGGCCCAGCGATCAGACGCTCTATCAGCGATCGCCATCCGAGCTTGATGTCGGTCGCCCTTCGTTTCGGGGTGCACAACGGACATACGCAGACGTTCCGTGGCACCCTCCAGAGATGACCAGAAGCTTCCTCGTGCAGGGTTGCAGCCCCTGGTTGCCGGCGGCAGCTCCTGAAAGCCTGAGGATGAAGCCAAGTGCCAACCTCCGGGAAGGAAGCTTGATACCGATGGAGCATCGCCGTCGTAAACCTCACAGATGCAGCGCGTGACGCGGCGTTGGCCTCCTTGCTAACCCACTCCCAGGTCGTGCACATAGTTAGCCTGAGTACGTCATGCCATACGAGAACTCACAAGTAAGTATATGTTTCTGGCATCAGATCCAGAACCACCGGTGGGCGACCGCCGTAGTGCACCCGTGCGGATGATGCTGGTATGACGCATACCTGATCCTCCGTGGTAGGAGTACTTCCTGGTCGGCATATTCTTGCACCATTCACCCACGGAGTACGCTTCTATTTCTCTTTCGATCGTTTTCTGTTGTTTCCGAGCGGAGTGTAACTTGTCGACGGCAGCGGCGGCGGAAACATGGTTCTTGAAGGCTGACATGATGTTTGGACGTTTTTCGTGTGACTTGCTTCGTTTCCACGCCAGACTCAGAGGTATGCTCACCAGAATATTGGAATGGGCTGACGTGGCACAATCAATCAGACAGACATACAGAGTCGGTTAGTGGGAACAATCATGATCACTCAGGCAGCACGCATGGACTCACGGTTAACTTAGTTCTTGGTTCCTTTCCTGCGTGAGATAGACAAGAGACACCATACGTCGCTAGGTCAGAAACCTCTTCGCGTATTTCGTAATTCGGAATCAGAGCTCGCGAGAAACGCAATGAGCCTGCGCCGGGTTGCAATTATCCTGAGCTGCGACTCGTACCAAGTTATCGAAATGACAGAGCAGCCTGAGCAACGGGACAACATATGTGATTGATGAACTTGATCGCGCTTCGAGTCAGAGTCATGGTGAATAGGCGAGGCGAGTGGATTGCCGGAGAGGGTTGTGTTGACACTGGACATATGCCCTAGTCAGTCCCTGCACAAGCGTCGACAAGTCGTTATGTAGCTATCCGAGAAAAAATTAAGCAGGGCTAAGCCGCATAGCAGGCACGTTGACGTGTCCCTGTCCAGTTAATGGCCTAGTCAGATTCGCGGGACTCCACGACGACTGGTACGCGCCCTTCATTTTGAAAATGAGCATAGTACATAAGTACAGTTGGACTGTGGAGATTCTGAACTGCTTTCTGATGCTTCGCATCAGAACCGTCGTGGAACAGACGATCGGTGATAGTCGGTGATCGGACCTCGGGCTTCTTATGGGTATCCGGCACCCTCCTCTTCGAAAAGACTCCAAGCCTGCCCCGCTGTAAACGCCGCGAACAGACTCGGCCACGATCTCTTCATTGAAATTTTATCATGGCACTGGTCATTCTATTTCTTTAGTGTACGTCAAAGGTAGCCAACGTGTGCACACCAATCTCATTGATCTTTCTTCTCAATCGGAGTGGCCTTCCTTCTTTCTATTTCTTCGAATTTCGCCAGTGCCTTGGCCTCCGTCCGCCGCGCATATTCTTGACCCGCCTGGAGCATGTAAGGGAAGCTCCGAAACGACAGGCAAGGAGCTGTAGACGTACCTGCAAAACCAGAATAGCCCCTAGGCAAACCGTAATTATCACGTTCCCAGCTGACAGTACACGGATGGCCTGGACTCTGTCCTCGTGTGCCTCCTGAGGATTTTCCGCAACCTCTGGTAGCATCACTATGGCTTGCAAAGCCGGTATCGTCACCGTAATGTAGACTGCGATGCTAAACACATAAGCGCCTGTAAATGCATCAGAAAAGCGCGATCTGGACAGCGGGATGCAGAGAAGACGACACCTAAACACGAGCCGTCAAAGAACATGGCGCTTTCATCCCATTTGTGCAGCTTCGATACTAGTCCAACAAGACCCACCCCAATCATGCCATGTAGTAGCGCCTGAAAGGAAGCAAGCGTCCAAGCATCAGCGCAACTTCGGAGATTGGATAGCCGGGAAGCATACCTTGATAGCTGGCGGCGCATTGAAGAAGGTGGCATAGAATTGGAATCCGTCCGCGAACACGTCGTCGGCCAGTTCCGACCATAGTATCCGATGGTCCACGTTGAAGCAGATGAACAAGATGCCTGGAAACGGGCAACGTGTCAGTCGGGCTCGGGCACAGGAATTGCTATGTTACTAACCCAGGAAGAAAGAAACTGGAGCAAGAACCGCAGCTTGTTTAAAGCCCATGGTTCTGACCGTTGACGGAGTTGTAGTTGATTGTAGAGACGCGTTACCCTAAATGCCAAGCAATTCAAAAATTTCTGTGATCTAGGAATGCGTTTGGCTTGGCACACCTTACGCGACAACTTTGAAACGTAGTATCGAGTTGTACAGTCGCAGTGTAAGTACTACGACAAGAATCAAGCAGCGTATGCATAAAATAAAAGACATCCAACGATCGTGGCACTGGCGTTATCAATGGTGGGTATATAGGATGCATCGTCCAAGGAGCAATAAAAAGAACCAAAACTCGTGATATACAACTCAAGAAATATCAATCTCTCTGTGCATTAGATGGTGAGGGAGGCACATCTGGTGGTCGCGACGGCGTCGAAATATGACTCGGCCGAGGAGATGAAGGTAACCCGATCATCCTTGAATGGCGGTTTCCTCGCTCCGAGCCGGTGACATTCAAGTTCAGACCCCTCGTCGCCGCGACATGCGAGGCCCTTGAAGTTCTTGTTTTGGAGGCTATGGGTGTGTCTGGAGGCGTTGCGCGGGCTGCTCCATCGGCCAGTTGTGATGCGGAAGCCTGGCCAGACTCCGAGGATGATTCCAAGGTAAACTCGTCGTCAGTCGTCTCTCCCCCGCTCTCTTCCTGAACAGATAGGTCATCTCCGTCAGAGGGTGCCTCATTTCCCGGTGCTATGAGATATGCATCAACTGCAATTCACGGTGGTCAAGGGAAAGAAGATAACTACACACCTCTGAGGGTACGTCCGGTTAATCCGAGGAGCTGGTCAGCTGCTGCGTCAGAATAATGTTTGCTATTTCGCCGATCCAAGTCCGATCCGTCACCATCACCATTCTCCGCGCGGCTTGCATTCTCCTCTGCGTAAGCATCGACATTGAACACGCGATTGAACTCTCCAAGCATGAGACTGAACACCCCAGCAGGAATACCCAAAGTGGGGCTGAACACGATGCCCACGTTGCGCATGGTCATCTTGTTGACACCTGAGTTCTGCACAATGAGGATCAGGTGTGCCGTAAGTGCTCGAAGCAGGCTGTAGTTGGCAAGCGGTAGCGCGGCGATCAACTGCGAGAGTTCTTTGATCCTTTCTTGCGAGTCAACGAAGTCTGTGGGAGCGAGAATATAAGTCAGCAGTCTTGTTGTTACAGAGCTCTCCCAACATACCGATGACAGCAAGAAACTTGAGGTGCAGATCCCTCGTCAAGATACTGGCCGGTAGCTCTCGTAAAAAGCTCTTCAGCAGTCCGGCGATAGCATGCGGATCCCAATACTCGTCTGATGCCAGTAAATCTATATCACCCTCTGCAGTAGTGTGAGAACAGTTCGCTGACGACAATCATTGGACGCACCCATATTGAATCTGTCCTTAAGACTCTTGATTACAGCAGAACTGCCACTCAGCCTATATATGCCCTCTTCCTGCTCTGCTTGTTTCGCTTCGAGGTACTGGATGCAGCGGAAGACGATCGCGGGAAGGTTGGCAATTTGTGCCACATCGAGGGAGTCCTCCAACGTCACGCCAAAGACGGCTCGAGGAATATACGTGGCAGCAGGCTGGGCGGTGCCGCCGCCTTCAGAAAAAAGGTTAGCGGATAAACGAGGGCCTACTTCATGGTAGTGCGGTAACAACGTACCAGGTCTGCCGAAGCCCCAGAACGATCGAGATTTGAGTCTTCGGTCAGCCGCAGTGGTTTCGGACGGAGCAGGCGCATCCTTTCCGCCGAACTTGAACCCAGATGGAATAGGGGCGCCATTGAGAGGTCCGGAAATCTTGACTTTGCCGTTTGCCTCAAGCTTATCAGGTGACGGTACTCGGTCGACCGGGGAAGCTAACGTAGGCGAGGAGGCTACAGGGTTGAGAGTCGGGTGGAATGACTTATGCTTTTCGTGTAGATCTCGAGTTCGATGCCGCTCAGGAGAAACTTGACGGTTGCTTCGCCCAGTAAGATCTGGATAGTGACCAAGCTCCGAGTTGGCCCGTTGACCGCCGCCGACTGAGGAGTCAGAGTGGAAATTCGAGACAGAGGATAAGGGGGATGAGTCTGGCAGGCTTGAGGGCAAACCTTGTCCACGTTCCAAAATTCTGCGGGTGGCGGCATTTTGAGGGTCTACGAGTGACGATTCGGAGTGCTTCGAAGGACTTGACGATCGCGCATAATCTTCACCTCCTAAGGTAACGGGTGGAAATAGTTTCGCGTTGTTTTGATCCGGTGGCAGCTGCGAGATTGGTACAGCCGCGCCCCTGGAAACCGAGATATCGTCCTTGGAGAATCCACGAGTGGGCCTGCGAGTAGTTGGGCTCTCCGCAATTGAACTGGTACTCGACCGGGGTTGGCCTGTTGCAGGAACGCCAATTGGATAGATAGCCGCATTGCCTGCGCTAGCGCCATACTTCACGAGATCCTCACTGTATGTTCCCGAAAAGTATCGAACGAGAATCTCGACCCAAGCGTCCCTGTCATCGTCACTTTCCGCGCAAAGTACATGTCGGGGATGATTCCCCCCTGGTCCCTTCTTGGCCTCGACAATGAGGAAGGCGTGCCTGTACTCCTTCTCCTCGTCCGTGCTGGGTGCCCGCTCGCTTCGCTGTTGTCGTCCGATCTGCGCGCCAGTAATAAGGATAGAGCCTAAGTGAGCTCCACCACGCTGTGCGTGAGAATAGCAGCTTAAGAACGTGCGAGGAACTGAAGGGACTGTGCAAGACGTACGCAGTCATAGTATTCCAGAACCGGCCCCTGCAACACGAAGTATCGTGTTTTCCAGCCCCCAAAGTTTTTCCCTCGCTTCGTCAAGTAGCCCTCCTTATGCCCAACTTGCATGACTGGCTGTTTCGTTTCGCGGACAATGTCGGATGTGAAGAAAGCAATCACTTCAACGTTTTCTTTCACAGGTAGGTTGATGAGCATCTGGAGATAGCTCTCGAGCACAGCCTATGGAAAAAAGAAGAAAGTTGTCATACAGTTAATGATAGAATCCATTGCAGGCATATGATAGAAACATGAAACGTACTTTTCTCTGGTCAACCTTCGCGGGTGCATGATCCTTCCACAGCTTCCCCTCTGGTAGACTGGCAATCTTCTTGCCCATGCCCTTGCCCACAGCATTGCGTACGCGCTGGTCCAACCCCAAAACATCGGAATACATCTTCTCCACTTTCCACCCTTCTTTCCCATTCCCAGGATCCACGAACACCACAAAAGAAAGGACTTCCTTTCCCCGGTCGTTTGGACGCACGAACGAGTGAGAGACTGTGATAGTCGTATGAGGGAGGTCATTTGCCAGCAAGGGAAGCGCTCGGAAATTAGCTGGGACCGTTTGTACCATGGGTTGTTGCCCCAGCTTCTGGTCGAGACGCATCGGTTGCTGAGGCGGCTGTTGGCTCTGAGTTAGGGGAGAATAAGGATTCTCCAAGGGGGAGAGGTGATCCGTGCTCTCATACGCGGAAGGAGTACTAGAACCTATTGGTTCCTGGTAAAGTGCTTCTTGTGAGCTCTGGGCTTGGTTGATCGTGGGGTGGGACTGCAGAGGTGCGTTGGGAGGAGAAAAAGGGAAGAGGTCCACCGCGACACGAGGTTTGATCAGCTGTGGGGTCTCAAGTTGCGGTACACCCTGCGTGGATCGTCGTGGAGTTTCATGGAGTGAGGCATCATCCGTGATCTCGTCTGCCTCCGGGACTGCGGATTGCTCATCGTCTGCCTCATCGTCGTCGTCCTCATCGTCGTTCATGTCAAGGAACTCGCTTGTACTGCTGGGACTGTCCGCTTCGCCAAAGCTGGCAGCAGTCGAAAGCCCCATTCCACCAGGATTTTGGGGAATTTGAATTTGTGGGTTTGGTAATCGAGATGAACCGCCCCCTTTCGTTGCAAACGCGCCCACTTTGGGACTTGCAACGGGAGAGTCGGTCATGTTTGCGATGTACTGCCGTGCCTCGTCTGGAAGAGAAATCCGAGAGTCTCGAGAGAGCATCTGAGGGCGACCTTCCGGAATTGCCGACAGCATACCGTTTGAAGTAGATGAGTTAGCAATTGCTTCTGATGAGTTTGAAGGCGCGGACGGTGTGGTTAGTATCTGAGGGTAAGATTGAGACTGCATAGACGGAGTGATCGAAGTCCGTGGTATGGACTGGTGCGGGTCAAGAGGAGGGGCGCCAAAGCCGGCCGGGGCGGTCTGAGGTGTCAGTCCTCCGCTATAATGGTATTGATGAGAAGGTGGGGTATATGGTGATGAGGTGGGAGACGGTGAAGGGCCGTAGGTTACATTGCCAGCAGAGTTTGATATGTGGCTTAGACCAGTGCTGATGCTCGTGCCACTGCTGATGCTATCAGCAAGACTGGATTTGCGGGGATAAGTGGCTAGAGGTCCTGTGGGCGGAAAGTCAACCGGGTCAACGTTGCCCGTTGAGGATGACTCTTGACGCAGAAATGTTGGGGCTTGCTGAGTATGTTGTGTTTCTTGCGTGGCAGAGACGGCAGAGATAGGGACGAGTAGACTTTCAGCACGAGGAGGTACAATTAGAGGTGATGGGGAGGGTTTCACCGATCGTGAATTAGGTGTCGGATTGGCGTGTTGAACGGTGGTGGCTGAAGGGGCGGAGGCAGGTGGAGGTGGTAAGGGAAGCGTTTGCGATCGAGGTGCAAGGGACGCTGATGTCGAATAGCTCGCATGTGCCTGGGATGAGTTTTCACGAGGAGAGAGGGGTTCGTGAGAGCGTGAAGAGTGGAGTTGTGGGTAATGCAAGGAACGTGGTGTCGCTGTAAAAAGTTACTACGAATTCCGAGCAGTTCAGAACGCATAAACGTACGTTGATCGTCAGAATAATGTCGTGATATCGCCTGCCTTGGATCGCCATTTAACAAACCATTCTGCTCTGACACATTCTCCGAGAAACTACGCTTCGCATTTCTCTCTGCATCGCTGCCTCTATGTCGTCTGTCTTCTCGCCCGCTGCCACCAGAACTGTTGAGCTTGGCTTTGTATGTATCACGCTCCCCCCGGACCCTCTCGAGCTCCTTTAGAATCTGGTTGTATCCAGCTCGTTGTTTCTCGATGAGTTTCCATAATTGGGCGTTCTGCGAAGAGAGGACATTGCGGTCATTCACTGCTTGCTCGAGAGCAGCCAACTTCGGATCTTGGGCTGCTGCATGTGTTTTGAGGAGAGAAGCAGAGGTGAGGGGCCGATCCTTGTGTGCAGGCGGTGCTGAGCCTGATGATGTCGGTGCTGTCGAAAACGAGGATGAGTGTGATGCTGGGGTGGCACCAGAATTAGCAGGTGGACGTTGTGGGGTGTGGGCAGGAGATGGGTGGGAGGATTGGGGGAAGGGAAGACGTTCGCTCCTGGAAGGAGTGCCGTATATACTGCTGGATCCATTTGCTGCACTGAGGGACATGGTGGCAGGGGATGAAGCTCACAGCGAGCGACCACCTGAGAATGTTGGAGTAGTTCAGGGTCCAACCTCGGTGTTTATTACCAGCAATTGCAACCGGCGCCTAACCAAGATTACACCAGGAGAATGAGCTCGCTGTTCTCCACAGCGAACAAAGGGGCTGTTGTGTGTGAGCACTTGAGCACGAGAGGAGAACCGATCGTGGTAAAATTTTGACTTGTCACCCGCCATACTCTTCAAATCTACTGCTGAGCTGAAAGGGCTCCCTATTGCAATCATGGGGGAAGACTAACAATCCACTCGACTGGTTATAGCCAATCACTTTGGAACTCTTTGCAGGTATCCATCAACACTCTGGACGATACATGTCGTACATGAGGTTCTGCTCAAGGTCGTTTCTTCTTCATCTACCCAGTCAAGTCTTCTTTCGGGGTCGGTGTCTCTGTTACCCCATCGGCGCTTTGGTGGATCTGTGAGCGACCCTGCAGCTCCCTGTAGCCCGCCTCCCTCAGAACTAATAAATGGCTTGTGCGCTGCGCTAATCAGCTCCACTTGTGAGCTTTCGTCTACACGCCGAATTTTGATTTGATGGTCGTCAAGAGTGCGTCGTGGCAGCTTCGCAGAACCTTCATTACACAACCTCTGTTACCGACTGAATACATCTATGTAGTCAATCCGAATCCGTTATTGCAAGGTGTTGAATCTGGCGCTTCAAACTCCAAGGCCCATAATGCCATTCGCCACAGCACTTGGAGCTTCACTTATAGTCTCGCGGTCTAGCAGTCGACAATAACTCGGTCACTGGTTGAGTTTGAAGTTGTGGATCTTGCCAGTGTCTCGCGTTCTTTCTGCGGTGACAGAACGGGACCTAATTGAAGACCACTCAGCTGTTTCTCTGCATCGACTCGGAGGTGTCCCCAGCATATAAATAATCCTTACAAAATCCCTGTCCTATTTTTGTTCAGCTAAGTCCAAGTATTGGGTTGGAGCACCCACTCCCGTCGGTGTTCCGATAGGATAAGAGCAACCCGCAGTGGTCCCGATAGGTTCCGATATAATGTTGCCCTACACTACACATCCTCAGATTGGTGGTCAGGGGTTCGACTTGTGGGTTCCAGTTGGGTTGCTTCAAGCTGGGGTCTTCGGTGGACACTTGTGCACACGTACATATCTGTATTAGGTCTCTAGAGGCATCTTTCTGACAGAATCCTTGTGCAGTAGTAGTAGTATATTACCGGTATGGTCCAATTCCTGAGCGCCGGGGTCCGAGAATTTCGTTACATTATTGATAACAGGTAGATATCGCAACAGTAAACTACCCTTGGTGATGGACTCAGTGACATATGGCATGATACAGGCAAGATATAGTCCTTATCGTTATCGTCTGTTGCGGCGTACAAGGATGTGTTATCAACCATCCATCAACGTTTCAATACGTACATACATACATTTGTTGGTCCCCACTTAAAGTCTCTATCGTTGCTGGGAAAGGAAGTGTTTGGGCCCAGGTTTATTTTTAGCACCGTTGCGATTACTCGTTCATGGATTGACACCAAGTATCATATTACAGAGTACTTATCATGTACATGATGTATAACTTTGTGTCTTTACTATTACTGGAGGCGGACTTTTTCATTACACAATGGGTGGCAGCTCTGTGCAGCACGATTGTGGACATCCGAGTTCACAAAGTCACAATTTAAGTAGAGTCTGCTCAGACAATTGTTTGAGTAGAAAGAACACTTACGAAAGTTCACAGATAGTATTAAAAACATAGAATGGAAAACTACACAGTATAAACATTCAAATGCAAAAGTGAAGGCCCCACAGTAGCAGCAACGTCTGGCAACGTCGTCGTGCATCATGGCCTACGGCAGATCGCGGAAGCGTGGGCACACGCATGTGTCTGCGCGTGAACGACAGTGCGAATTGACTGCTCGCGTGGTTCCCCTTACCGACCTTAGCGCGTTCATAGCGATCCAAAACGCGTAATTCTTGATGTGGGCGGGAGGCCACGTTATCGTGAAAATGGACCTAGGACCCCAAACACTTCCGTAGATTGAAGTTTCCTTTTGAGGGACGGAGGTCCGACCGATTGGTTGAATACCGTCATGATTCCGAGAGGCTCCTATATTATCAACATTTGCCTGGAGCGATTCTCAGCATACTCCAACTACCAAGACTCATGCTCGCCCTCGCAAGGACGCCCTTTAAATCTCGTCTTAACCCATGGCAGCTTCGGGGCCGCATCTCAGCCACCACAAGGAAGTATAGCAAATTCGCGCTGAATCTCAAACCACAAGAAGACGAACACCCTGATAGTCCACCTCTGCAGCTCCCTGAGCATGCTGTCATTTCCACATTCGATCTCTTCAGCATTGGTGGTATGTTTGCTGTTCAGTTATTCGAGTGGCTAGAGCTTGACTTCTTGATCTTGTAGTCGGCCCATCGTCGTCTCACACCGTCGGCCCAATGCGCGCAGGAAAGATCTTCATCAAAGACTTGGAGGAGCTGAAATTGCTGGAAGAGGCACGTCGGATGATGTCAAATTTTAAACGAATCCTCACAGCGGTGACTGACAGGTCAAGACCCTCAAAATCACGCTGTGAGTATATCCCCATTCAGGAGCACCCGTCTGACCTTAATGTCCTGCGCAGATATGGTTCTCTAGCAGCAACAGGTATGACTCACTCCTCAGTTCGTGACGCTTGTAAGATCCGATTTTATCTTTCTAGGAAGAGGGTACGCACCTTTAGACGAAAACGACGACTTTTGACTCAACGTTCTATCTTTTCGCAGGCATCATACCCCACAAGCGATCCTATTGGGACTGGAAGGTAGGAAATACTACCTGCTTTGCGGAGTACCTGACATCATGTTGCATAGGTTCCGATCCCGAAACCATTGACACTGGCACCATTCCAAATCGCTATGAATTCATCCTCGCCAACAAAACGCTCCTCCTTGGCGGCAAGCACCGCATCGCGTATAATATAGAACGTGACATGGTGTGGCACTGGGATCGAGTGTTGAAAACACACCCCAACGGGATGCGCTTCAGCTGTTTTGGAGATGAGGGTGAATTGTTAGCTACTAATGAGTACTTTAGCGTTGGAGGCGGGTTTGTAGTGAACGAGAAAACAAAAGGTGCGTCAGAGGTGATAACCTAGTGTTCGTCATTAATATCAAATACATCTCTCCTTTACGCGTTAGTCGACGAGAACATGTTTTACAAGGGAATCGACAAGCGAACTGTTCATGAAGCGAGGCTTCAGCAGAGCCATTCGTTCACTGACCCAACCGACCACGCGTACCCGTCTACAGCTTCGTCGTCAACGGATACGGCATCTGATGGAGATGACTCGTGTGCAGCTCCCCCATCGTATCCCTTTTCGTCGGGAGATTCTCTTTTGGCACTTACAAGGAAGCACAACGTCAGTAGTCGGTTTTCTGCCATCGATCGTCTATTACTGACACATCGTGGAGATTAGATGACTATTGCGCAGATCGTTCATGACAACGAGGTATGTTCAATTCTGATGGTGCGGGCCACTAATAACTCTTCTGCCGAAGAAATCTTTTGGTTATACTGATGAGGAAATTCACACAAGGGTTTGTTGTATACCACATATTAAACATCGCTTCCATCTTTAAACTCGTGCGCGCGCCTGTAGATCATGAAGATCTGGAGTGTTATGGACGAGTGCATTCACACAGGGGTGTCCACCTCGGAAACCATCCTCCCCGGACGTCTTGGCCTGAGACGCCGTGCTCCTATACTTTACAAGCGTCTCATGCGAGGGTGATTGTTCTTTGATGTACTTCACCAAATACGTTGACAAAATTTGCGAAGGTTGTATCCCGGTATGGCAGGCCCAAATGTCCCACAAATAGAGTCGGGCTTTGGGGCGACTTCATCCATCGCTTCTCCCGGTACCATAGAAGATGCCCAGCCCGATTCTCAGGGTGAAACGTACGACGGCCGTCTTCAACGCAGGGTCCGGACGTCTGCCTCTCGTGCACACAGAGTGGTAGGATCTTTCGATCACGCCGTACTGCCCATGCCTCCTGTAAGTTCATTTCCCAGATCCGTCAATGACTTTGAGTGATTGTGAATTCTATCAAGAGGAAAACTGACATTCCCGCCATGGATTTCTTGTCCTGCTATGCTATTGCTGTTAACGAGGTGAACGCATCGGGCGGGAGGATCGTCACATCCCCTACGAATGGCGCCGCGGGCGTTATACCGGCCGTTTTGAAGTACATTATTGAGGTGATCATTTCGTTCATGACTTTGTCACGCGTGTCCGAACCTTATGACCACTCAGTTTGTCAGCGACGACCCAGAGAAGAGTATCGAAACGTTCTTGTTAACCGCATCGGTGAACTTCCGTCATTCATTCTACAGATGTTCGGCGGGCTGATGCGGTGCTCTTTCTACTCAGGCAATTGGGATGTTGTTCAAACGAGGTAGTACGATATCGGCGGCTGAGGGGGGTTGTCAAGCTGAGGTTGGAGGTATGTGTTTTATTAAGTCTCAACCAGTCATCGGCGCTCATTCAAGCATCAGTCGCATGTTCGATGGCAAGTGCGGGTTTTGCAGCGTGTATGGGAGGTGAGAAGATTCTTATCATGACCCAAAACAACAGCTTAAGCTTCTCGTTTTCCGGTCATTGCAGCTTCCCCGGAAACCGTGCTCCAGGTAACTTAAGACGATTTGATCACATCACATACTCATCTTCTCATGTTTAATTACGTAGGCGGCGGAGATTGGCATTGGTATGGCATTCACTTTCCGCGACGCTGTCAGACTGACCTTCTGCTATCAGAACACAACCTAGGTCTGACGTGCGATCCAATTGATGGTCTCGTTCAAGTCCCCTGTATTGTACGTCTATCTCCACTTTGTGCCCACCGAGATTCTTAGCCCTCGACCTTCCCTGCATACAGGAGCGAAACAGTTTGGGAGGTAAGTTTTCCAAACTCTCGTTAGCTTCTCCCTGTTCGACACTTTACTGTAGCCGTCAAAGCCGTTACTGCGGCGCAACTTTCGATGGCTAGTGACGGCGTATACAGTGTCACCCTGGACGAAGCCATCGAAGCAATGCGACTGACCGCTGCGGACATGAGCGTTAAGTACAAGGAGACCAGTCTTTCGGTACGTGCATACTTCTCTGAGCTTTACGTGTTCTTAACATCGCGGCTGTGTGTGGCGCTTCCTAGGGTCTCGCGGTGAGCTCGAGCCTTGATGCATTGTCTTTGAACGCTTACTGACTGGGCTTTTACAGAGGACGGTCAAGATACCGCTTTCCGTCCCTGCTTGGTGCGTATGTTTCGTCGTGTGTAGCTTAAGATATTGATATTTTTCGCACGCAGTTGAACCGCTTTGGAGATCTCTAGACATCGATTTTAATTGTCGTAATTTATGTTACTATCACATTGTCGAATTCATCATAGAGTTACTTGTCTCGGCAATTACTTGCTGTCTCTTTGTTATCTGCAGATCTTCAGACGCCAGACCAAGCTTCGTTCGCAGTGTTCATGATTTATACTGTACACTACATTATCATAGCGTCAGTTACCAACTCTGCGCTTGGCGATAGCGTTCTTCTACGCCGATCGCAACTTCTCTAGCGTGCCCTGTACAGAAAACGCAAAAAGCATTAAATTACTAGCGATTCGCGTACACGCCAGACAGATAGAATTCGTAACTGCTTAGTGGCTTATGCATTATGGCTCGAGATGCTAGGTCGCAAGCGGCCCGCTTGTTTGCAATAGGGGAATTCAGAGTTGGCGCAACGACCGTTTCGAAACGGTCGTTGCAAAACGCGAAATACTTCCCACGTTGCAGAAAAGTTGCAGCGGATGCACGAAAACGAAACAGCTTCACTTTTTGTTTCCATGTGCCGCTGCCGCCCCAGACGGAGGTTCAATAACATCGGAGATCCCCGACGATTCAGACACACAGATTGCATAGTTAAGCCAAAAAATGGACGATCCGCAGGTGCAAAAGATTATTTCCCCTCCTTGAACATCCTGCGTGTCAGTAACACTGCGGGGATTTGCCTATATCAGTTCAGCTGTTAACAGGATATTATTGGGAAATATATTTTTATTATCTTCATATAATAATCTGCAAGGTTATCAGAAATGTTATTCAGAATATACTCTCTGATATTCCATCCAATATCTTCTCAGATGTTATTTCAAATAAGTCCACACCTTATATTGGAAAGATATCATGGTTACTCAATATCTCCCAAGCATTTGATGGGAGTTCAGTTCAGTTTGAAATCTCATCTTATCTCCATCTTATCAGGTCCAGATTCTTATGTCATTGTACAATGATGTCATGATTAGCACAAAAGACTCGCGTCTGGAAATGTATTTTGGCCTTTTCATGCGGAGTTTTGATCTATTTGGCATCTAATAAATACAAACATGATTGAAATAGATCAGACTACACTGCGGGGATTTGCTATATCAGTTCAGCTGTTAACAGGATATTATTGGGAAATATATTTTTATTATCTTTATGTAATAATGTGCAAGGTTATCAGAAATGTTATTTGAAATATACTCTCTGATATTCCATCCAATAGATTCTCAGATGTTATTTCAAATAAGTCCATGTCTTATATTGGAAAGATATCATGGTTACTGTTTAGAATATCATTCCCAGTATCTTCCAAGCTTTTGATGGGAAGATATTGGAGTTCAGTTCAGTTTGAAATCTTATCTTATCTCCATCTTATCAGGTCCAGATTCTTATGTCATTGTGCAATGACCTTATATATCCAATTTTGATGCCCATTGTGTCGTCCAAAATGGGACATGACTGATCACATGATCATGTGACCAAAGCGAGAAACCTAGTCTGATCTATTTCAAGCATGTTTGTATTTATTAGATGCCAAACAGATCAAAACTCAGCATGAAAAGGCCAAAATACATTT
>JABCKH010000316.1:0-20449 GCA_018851285.1 Lyophyllum semitale | reverse complement strand
TATGATTGACTAGCTCCTGAATGATGACAAGATACCGCAATGTCTTGCTATCTCATTATTTGTTTGAAAGGCTGATGTCCATATGAGGCCTGTTTCTGTACGCATCCGGATCGGACACGCCGTCCGACCGGGATGTTCTGTACACAGGACGGATCGGTGATGGCAACCCAAATCCGCGACTTCTGTGCGCATCGGATCGGACGAAACGGCCAAAAAGCCCTAGTTTCTGTGCGCCCAAGGATCGGACTTTTGTAGGATAGTCCCCCCTCCTAGCATCATTCTTTCTGCCGCAATGTTGTTTGTGGCTTGGCTTCAGTGCCTTCACTCATGTTGACGAGAACAGCAATCAGCCTACCTTTCTGTATATTTGTCTCTAGTCAAAGGACTTTCTCTTTACATTATTCATGGCGGTTGTTTCAGTGCAATACCGTGGGTCAAGATCCAAACGGATGCGCTTCTTCTCAGAGATGCACAGCGTTCCATCGATCGCGATCATTCAAACTTCGCCAGCACTTCGTGTGGCATGGTCCAATTCCTGAACGCCAGGGTCCGAGAATTTCCCGATGGTACTTTTTACAGGCAGGCTACCTAAGTATTCTACATCTTCGTCTCGGACCCAAATTTGCCACCACCAGAGAGCGAGGCCGTAGGTCAGGTTCTCGAGGCATGGATAAACAAGGCCCTAATCATCATTTCATGGGCAGGCCATAGACTTATCTGCCTTGGCGACTGCACGGAGATGGACGATCTGCCTCCTGGGATGCTCACAGACGAAGAAACTGAGATCATTGAAGGTGTTGTTGATTCCTTCGAGGGTTTGCCTGGGGATGCCTACTCAGAGCTAGAGAAACAACTGTCCAAGTTCCGAATCATCCATCCCTCGGCCGACCGGTTGCAGTCCCGCTTCTTCATCCGATGCCGAGGCGACCCCAGCAAGTTAAACAGATACTGGTGTCGCCTTCAAGAGAAAAGACAGTCTAGGTTCATGGGCGGCGGCTGGTTCGTATTGTTCGAAGCATTCAAGCGCGTAGACCTCAGCCTCGATGACATGTATAGCGGGATGTACGTTCTACGCAACCTCACTACACATGAGTACGTCCGTGGTGACGCGGTCCGTGCCAGATGGGATACACCTGGAATGCCATGGCTGCGCGCGCTCCGCTTCGACCATGCACTTTTCGTGCGCATTACGTGGTCCTCGAATTCGAGCATGGCGCCCGTATATAAGGGGCCCCTACAGCTCCATCGCGGGGTGTGGGCAGGGCACCGGTTTGATCTCACTAGGATTGAAACTGTAGGGGACGGGGAGCCGACTGAAAATGGTGGGAAGGGTTGGAAGGATAGCAAGGAGGTGCTGGACGAGGTGATGACCGTGTTTGAACCGTGTTGGATGGGCGCAGCGTAATCATTTTGACGACTGCTACTCAGTCTACGAATCTTCTTCACCATGGTGTGATCCTAGTCTCGCCGAGTCGTATCAGTCGTTCCTCCATTCTTTCTTAGGGTGATTCGGACTGTATTGACTAAATATTATAGAGTCAAATTTGGATAGTGAGAGATGTGTCTGATCATCCCCACGAGAAATCTCAACTCGACGGGGTACTGGATGCGAATCTAAACGGTTATAGGATCTACATGGAGTTCATCCTTGGAAGAACATTTTTCATCCCTGCTCAAATCGAGGGAAGGCGACCCAGATATTTCCTCGGTGTTCGCATCCTCGTCAGCAAGTATTGCCCTGTCCATGTACGTTTCTTTGGCAGGAAATAATGTGGACAGCCCCCAGAAAATAATCAGCGCTGAGAAAAACTATAATTAATGAACAATCAGTTGCAGGATTTAGTAGGACATAGACAGAGGTCGTACACCGTAGAACCACGCGATGTCAAACAGGTGTGATGCATTCCCGACTTTGATATTCGAATTGATGTTTCCAATCAAACCAGGCAAGCCGGGGGCTATGGAACATAGCAGAGTAACAGCGGCCCTCCAATTCTGTATATAGTTTATTAAATATCACACCAGCAGAAATAATATGACATACAATGCCGTTCCAGTACCGGTACCTGCCTCGAGGATGATACATCGCAGGTACATCAACTTTGCCTCGGTGGACTAGCCAGTACTGTGATCAGAGAAAGTAAGTGAGTTAGGGGAAGCTGTACACTCGGGCTGTGGCACTGACATCGGCTACCATACTAGGTGAAACTTAACACACGAACAAAACTAGGCCAAATGCGACACTCACATTCCAGCAAACGGACCCAAGAACACTGTGTATCCGGACATGAATGAGAGAAAACCCGGCGCAGTGGCCAAAATTTCCCAGGGACACAGGGCCCAGCCTCCGATGAGGGCACAGATGACTTGTCCACGTCTTATGTTGATGTATTTGGGGGAAAGCACCATCAGGTCGTTGGCTGCACTTAGGCTGTTGGCGGAAATATTGCATCCTATCGTTGAAAGAAGGAAGCTAAAGGACGCGAAGAATGCTGCTGCTCTGTTGTCCCAGTGGTCTATGAGACGGAGAGGGTCCCAGAGGACTGCGCCGTATATCACTTCCGCCGCAGAGGTAACTGCTATGCCTGGCGAAGCATAATGACTCATTAATGGACAAGAGAAGTGGAAATACGCACCTACGAATGCAACGAGAGTGAACGCTACTGGAATGATGAGGATCTGCACATATTGCCTGGTGTCAAGGTCAGTTTATGATGTAAATGTCAGATCTTGAACGCACGCGCGCTCGTTCTTGGCGTATCTCTGAGGAACGGTCAGTCTATAGTCATCGAGATAGTAGTCGCGAGATATAGAAGCATACCGTAAAGTCCGGGATGTTGACTGACAATGTAGCGTAAATGCCCAAACTGCTGTTTAGCGCGCTGAGCCATGCCCAAGCCAAGGCGCTTCCGCTCAAGGCTCCCTTCTTGGGGGCTAGGCTGATATGCGCGGGGACCCTGATCATGGCCCAGAGCAGGATGGCTAGCCATGCGAATGGGACAATGATGGATTTAGCGGTAAAGAAGTGCTTGATCTTTTGTGGAGGCACAAGAAGCAAAGGAAGTTGGAGTAACCAGTAGAGGAAGTAGCACATAAGCTCTGCAAATGGTTTAATTCGAGAAAGGAAGCGGGTATAGGATAAGACAATACGAACGGACTGTCGTGATTGGCGATGAGGAGGGAAGACGATTGGGGATTCGAGCAGCGGAAGGCCAGATGGCTTTCACCATCTGATAAACGCACTCAGAGCCAATGTATGTCTGGAGGGACAACTCAGTCCGTGGTGATTGCTAACGCAAAAAAAAAGATAAATCACCTGAATCCCGAACCAGAACATGGCCAACACCGCCCGGCTTATTACACTGAAATAACTGAGCCAGAAACCAAACGAAGAACGATTAAGCACCGGGAAAGCTACATGAAGACGCGCTCCGATGGTTCCATTGAGCACTATGACAACCTTTTAATGGTAAATGATCAAGCCTCAGGTTTATCTCGTATACCAAGGATTTTACATACCGCGATAATGAGGTGGCCTACGGCAATCGCGGACAGTGCCTGTTCCCTTCATAATACGATGAATGTAAGCGTGGAACGCGTATCCGTGTCAAGGCGAAAACACACCAAGTGAGGCCGATTGCGAGCATTGAGCTTGCAAGCGACCAGATCGCGACGTGAGCCGCATCTGAGACCCAGTACGCGACATAATTCCATGTCGTCCATGTCCTCCCCGAGACCGGTACCGGATCCATATCCTTGTTACTCCAGCCTGCGGACGGGCCGAACGTGGCTGTCTCTGGTTCAAGAGACCATGCCGAGAGACGTAAAAATTTGGGGTATCTCATAGCACCAAGATATGAGAAAGAGGGAACGACTCGGAGCCCAAAGCATGATTAGGAGCCTATGTTTTGAAGGCGGGCTCGGTGGCCCAATGGAGGAAGCCAGCTACCGCGTGGTGTGGTAAATGAGGTTATCTACTTATCAGACACACTGGGTCCCGTGTGATATTCCTTCCATTGCCGTCAGTAGTAGCGAATAAGGGATATAAACCGAGAGGTGCCAGTTTGAAGCAGGTTTGAATTCCTGTACTTACCAAAGCCTGCCACTCTCTGGAAGATGTCACTCCTGCACCGGTATACTACATAAGTGCCCAGTGATATATCTGGGATAACAAGATAAGGTGGGATGTCAGTCTTATGAAAGCCTTATCGCGGAGCTCCTTGTAACCCGGCGAAGTGAATGAAGTAAGACTTAGTCAGGAGGAGTGGAGTTGTTTGTGGTATGTGATTCGGATAGGAACAAAGGTTGAGGCGAATTTATAACGTCCCTGCCAACCGTTTTCGAGTACAGTTTTCATCTGCTGCTCTCCAAAGGAACCCGCACAGAATATACGAGTGGCCGCTGTTCTCAAAAGAGAGTAAACCTGAAAAATAATGTATAGCGGTAAAACGCAGCCAAATCCTGCACACAGAGTCACAGATAATCTGAAGTCGAACAGATTTTAGACTGCCACCTCTGTGGTCTTCTCCGCAATGTTCTCAACCTCCTCCGTACCAACTTTATCCTTCTTCTCATCAAACAACTCGACCTTAGATGACGTTGGAAGGAGATTTTTCATCCTTGCTCAAATCGAGGGAAGGCAACCGAGACATGTCCTCGGCGTTTGTGTGCTCGTCAGCAAGTATTGCTCTGTCCATAAACGTTTCTTTCGCAGGAGAGAATATAGAGAGCCCCCAGAAAATAGTCAGCGCCGAGAAGAACTGAATCGAACAATGAGTTACTCGAATCGTTAAGATACAGATTGACCGTACACCGTAGAGCCATGCGATGTCAAATAGGTGTGATGCATTCCCGACTTTGATGTTCGTGTTGATGTTTCCAATCAAACCAGGCATGGCGGGGGCCACAGAACACAGCAGTGCAAGAGCGGCCCTCCAATTCTGTATATGTTTTATTAAGTATTAGATCAGTAGGAATAAAGTGACATACAATGCCGTTCCAATATCGGTACCTGCCTCGAGGATCATACATTGCAGGTACATCGACTTTGCCTCGATGGACGAGCCAGTACTGTGATCAGAGGAGGTAAGTGGCCTTGGTGAAGCGGTACACTTCCTTGGCACTTACATCCGCTACCATACTAGACGAGACTTAACCCACGAACAAACCTAGGGATGCGACACTCACATTCCAGCGAACGGACCCAAAAATACTGTGTATCCGGACATGAATGAGAGAAAACCTGGTGCAGTGGCCAAAATTTCCCAGGGACACAGAGCCCAACCTCCGATAAGGGCACAGATGACTTGTCCACGTCTTATGTTGATATACTTGGGGAACATTACCATCAGATCGTTAGCTGCACTCAGGCTGTTGGCGGAAATATTGCATCCTATCGTCGAAAGAAGGAAGCTAAAGGACGCGAAGAACGCCGCTGCTCTGTTGTCCCAATGGTCTATGAGACGGAGGGGGTCCCAGAGGACCTCGCCGTATAGCACTTCCGCCGCAGAGGTGACTGCTATGCCTATCAAGGTATAAATAACTTGTCAAGGGACAAGAGAAGCTGAAACACGCACCCACAAATCCAACGAGAGTGAACGCCACTGGAATGATGAGGATTTGCACATATTGCCTAGTGCCGAGGTCAGTTAACAAATCACATTATGATGACTGTAGAAACGCACGCGCGCTCGTTCTTTGCATATCTCTAAGAAACATGTCGAATTAAAATAGCAGTCGCAAGATATAGAGTCATACCGTAAAGTCTGGAATGTTGACCGACAACGTAGCGTAGATTCCTAAACTGCTGTTCAGCGCGCTGAGCCATGCCCAAGCCAATGCGCTTCCACTCAATGTTCCCTTCCGGGGAGCCAGGCTGATGTGCGCAGGAACCTTGATCATGGCCCAGATCAGGATGGCTAACCATGCGAAGGGGACGATAATAGATTTGACGGTAAAGAAGTGCTTGATCTTTTGTGGAGGCACAAGAAGCAGTGGAAATTGGAGGAACCAGTAGAGGAAGTAGCACATCATCTCTGCAGATGAGTTGGTTCGAGAAAGGAAGCGGGTATAAGATGGGACGATACGAACGGACTGTTGTGATTGGCGAAGAGGAAAGACGGTTTGGGATTCGAGCAGTGGAGGGCCAGATGGCCTTTAGCATCTGATACACACACTCAGAGCCAATGTATGTCTGGAGGGACGATTCAGCCCATGGTGATGGCTAACGTAAAAAAAGGAAATCACCTGAATTCCGAACCAAAACATGGAGAGCACTGCCCGGCTTATCACGCTGAAATAGCTAAGCCAGAAACCAAACGAAGAACGATTGAGTACGGGGAAAGATACGTGAAGACGCGCTCCGATGGTTCCATTGAGCACCATGACGACCTTTTGCTGGTTAATTAACGATCATTTCTCGTATGCCCGAAATTTTTACATACAGCGATAATGAGGTGGCCTACAGCGATCGCGGCAAGTGCCTGTTCCCTTCATAATACGACGAAGGTAAGCGCGCAACGCGTATTTATGTCAAGGAAACACACACCAAGTAAGGCCGACTGCGAGCATTGAACTTGCAAGCGACCAAATCGCGACTGCAGCTGCATCTGAGACCCAATACGCGACATAATTCCATGTCGTCCATGTCCTCCCTGAGACTGGTACCGGATCCATGTCCTTGTTACTCCAGACTGCGGACGGGCCAAATGTAGCCTTCTCTGGTTCAAGAGACCATGCCGAGAGACGTAAGAAATTGGGGTATCTCATAGCAGCAAGATATGAGAAAGAGGGGTACGAAACCAGAGCATGATTAGGAGCCTACCATGTTTTGAACACACGCCGGGGCCATTTAGGTGGCCCAATGGAGGAAGCCAGTTACCACATGGTGTGATAAAAGAGGTTATCTATCAGACCCAGGTTGACACCTTCCATTCCTGCCTGCTACATAGCGTTAGCCAAATAAGGGTTTGCTGAAGAGATGTGACCGACTCGAGAGGTGCCAGCGTGGAGCAGAAATTCCCGACATGTAAAATAAGTCGAACTACAGTCGTTACCAAAGCCTGCCTCTCTTCTATATTCATGTTATTCCTGTACCGTTATACCACCAATGATGGTTAGGATAACGCTCCGCCGAGGTGAATGAAGGGAAATTCAGTTCAAGTAAACCTGAAAAACGATGTATATGGGCAGCCACAGCCTGGTTCAACACCAGCAGTAAAACGCAGTCAAATCCTGCACACATCACAGATAATCTTAAGTCAAACGGATTTTAGACTGCCACCTCCGCGATCTTCTCCGCAATGTTCTCAACCTCTTCTACCCCAACTTTATCCTTCTTCTCATCAGACGACTCTACCTTCTTCTCAGCGGCCGCTACCCGGGACGCAGCTTCCCTTTTAGCCGCCGCAGCGCTGGCAAAGCTCAGTGTTGGGCGTACGCTCGGCGCTAACGCCGGCTTGGGTTGCGCGGCGACAGTTGCGTTGGCAGATTTTGGTGAGGCAGGCGTATTCGCGCTGGGGGATCCCGCGGCGGGGGGCGTGCGCGCGCCGACGAGAGGACTCCGCTCGGAGGCTTGGCGCGAATTCGTGCGCGACATGGTCAGCCGTTCCTTGACCACCTCGCGCTCCTTGTCCAGGCGCTCTGCTACCTCCTTTTCCTTACCGGTAACGTCTACGGGTCTGGGCAGCGTAAGGGTGAGCTGAGGTAGTTAGAATGGAGGTTGAAGAGGATTGGAGACTTACCGTGCGGCTCCGAAGGGGCTCGCTCGGGCAGCGGAGGGGACGGCGGCAGACATAGAGCCCATTTTAGGGGAGGATAATGGGGTCTGGCTGGCAGAAACGTTGCCTGACCGTGGAAGAAGCTCAAGCTTCCTCCGGTTCAACTGTGGTGTAGGAGGCGTCGAGCTGCTCGCTGTGGCGATGAACATAGTGGTTGTTAGATTAGGGGAGATTTCACGAGGGGACAACTGACGAGAAATGCTGGATTTCGGTCTGGCGCTCCTCCAATCACCCTCATCCGCAGGCGAATCCCTGGGCGGCCCCATGTCCCCTTTCCCCCTATTACCAAACTTCTCTTCTGAGGCCGGGACGGTTGGCACAAATTTGCTACCTTTGGTCCATACTTCTGCCTGGTCGGCCGCGCTGGTCTGGCCTTCGGGCGTGGAGAAACCGGACCTGCGTCTGACAGGTGGCTCTTCGGGGATGGAGGCTCGGGCTGGACGGGTGGACCGCCAGTCGTTCACGCCCTCAGCGATGCTGGGTGCTCGGTCTACAGATACCCGGTCTCCCGAGGGCGGCCCGTCGAAGCGACGGCGAGAGGAGTCGCGGGACTGACCAATGTCGGGGAGCGGACCATCGCGTCTCCAAGGATTTTCGAATTTGGAGTCATCTTCAAAGCCGCCGCTGCCGCCGAATCCGCCGCGTTCCTTTGCTGTAGACGAAGTCAGATATTTGGTACAGGCTAAGAAGATGTGGTAATTACGAGGCTCTGCGACGCTGACTCGGATTGTCCTTCCAGAGAAGTTCTGTGGAATTGATAAGGTTCACGAAAATGCCCATAAAGGGGTTACTCACCGAGTTGGTTTTTGCCAGTGCATCTTTTAATCCATCCAGTTCCTCGAATTCTATGTAACCGAAGCCCTTGGGTTTGTCCTCCCGATCCTTGATAATTTTCACTGATTTTGCCTATTTCGAAAGTTAGAAAGAGGAGAACTATCATTGTAGTGTTGATAGAACCTTTGCTGGGCTGAAATATTCCTCTAATTCCGATTCGGTGAGATCGAAAGCGAGATTGCCGATGAATGCAGTGTAGGGAGGTTGTGTGGGCATTGGGACGTCATCTCTGGGAGGGAGCGCACTTCTGTCAGCTTGACGGATTGCAAGACATGTCAACAGCGGGTACTAGAGAAGGTTGTTAACGCTCACGTCTGCTGGACAAAAAGTCGTCTCCGCGTCGCCCATAGCGATCCCCACGTCCTTGATCGCCTTCCTCGCGTACAGCGGCTATGGCATTGATTAGCAGGTGAAACAGGGAGTAATGTGTTGCCACGTACGAGCATTAGGAAGCGAGTCCATCTCATCTGCCCATGATCCTAGCGCTAGGCAGAATGAACGTCAGATTTGTACAGGATACACACGATTGTCGGCTTACCGCTGTCACCGAGGAACTCGCTGAGAGCTATTTTCTTTCCTTTCTTGGGAGCTGCATTGAATAGATAGTCAGTGAATGTTAAATCGCAGAAATCTGAAGCCATTACCCATTTCTTGTCTGTGATTGCTAGAATGCAAATTGCTAAATTTCCAATTTGTCACAAGTTCAAGGACGGAACTTGCCGGACGTGGATGGTTCTCAATAGAGAGATCCAACATGGTTATTCTCCAACGCCTTCTTGGCTCAGTTGGCTAGAGCGCAGGTCTCATAGAAGTATGACGCATCTTTGGATGTGCAATCCTGAGGTCGCAAGTTCGAGCCTTGCAGAGGGCACTAACATGGTTTACCACCCATTCCTTTTTACACTGCACTACAATGTCACTACGCAAGTGAAACGGCACTGAAAGCAGGACTCTACTAGGCCGCGGATTGCACCCATCATGTTGCCTTCCCTAACTAAGCTCGACGAGCGAGCGGTGTTGCATACATTTGGTATACATATTCCTCAACCAGTAAGTACACGCTGCGAGACACTGAATAGTATATATCGAAGAGGCATCTCAGCGTTACACACAAGAGACATCACCGATACTCGTGCGACCGCTGGCTAAGTTCAGGATCCACAAACTTCATCCTTCCTCGACCTAAACGTGAGAGCAACATAAGCAAAGGGCTGCAAGTCAACAGTGGCACCATACCTTTGAACCGCACCCCATTGTTACTGCTGCTGAGCTCCGCCTCATACTTCTCCTTTATCCGCGCCAGCTCCCGCTTCCGCGCCGCCTCCAGCCGCTCCTTCTCCTCGCGCTCCAGACGCTCATCGTACTCCTCTTCCGTCTCCCCTGTAGGTCCCTTCGGGATAGATTTGTGGTCCTCGGGTGGGGTTGCAGCATTTTCTGGGGATCGTCTGCGCTTGGACTTCTTCTTGCGGTGGCGCTGCTCGCGTTCGCGGCTGGGGCTCCGCGACCTAGAGCTGGAGGGAGATGGAGAGCGTTTGCTGCGCCGCTTCTCAGATATTGCACGCTCGCCTGAGGCTGGTTCGATTGGTTTGGCTGACAAGAACGTCAGTCAGGAAGGTGGGTTGAAGGGGAGAGGGTGACATACCTAGTGGTTTGCGCAGCTCGAGCTCCCCGCAATTCGAAATTACGATAGGCGTGAGAGGACGATGTTTTGCGTCAACAGGCAAGGTATTTATTTTTTGCACGACCTCGTAGCCACGGATGACGCGGCCAAATACAACGTGTTTCCCTGCAGTATAGAAGGATTAGCAGACGGAAACAGGAGATAGTTTGGGAGCATACCGTTAAGATGGGGACATTCCCGCAGCGTAATGAAGAATTGAGAGTTGTTAGTATCAGGTCCTTTGTTCGCCATACAGAGGAGGGCTTCTGCGTCCAGCGGCCGTGTGAGGTCTTCATCAGAAAATGAGCCGCCATAGATGGATTCGCCGCCCGTGCCGTTGAATTTGGTGAAGTCTGGCGTAGAGAGATAGCATATTAGCTTGTCGGTGAAGATAGAGGGATGCTTATAAACGTACCTCCACCTTGAATCATAAAGTCTGTTATCGACCGGTGGATTGTGCAATTTTTGTAGTACAGCGGCTGATGGCTGGCTGGTGAAATGCCTCGTTCTCCTGTACAGAGTGCGCGAAAGCTGGTGAAGAAACCAATGGTTAAGTTTAGTCTTGCAGAAATATCATCTTGCATACTTTTCACTGGTTTTCGGCGCCGCGTCATTATAGAGCTCGAATATGACTCTTGATCGCATTTCAGCACAAATCAGGAAGAGTAGAGCTAGTACATACCTTCCCAGTGGCTCATTGTTAACAGAAAAGTCTAGAAACGTTCTCGGCCGCGCCATGAAGACTGAGTTGTGGCCGTTTATGTCGGCTATTGTAGTGGAAGCTGTCACAATTGACCCTCGCGTCAAACGTGTTGACTCTGGTTGGCTCTCACGGCCGACAAGTACCGTTTCGGCTCGTTGTCCTCTTGTTCTCTCTTCTTGCTTCCCTCTCTTCTTGTCGTAGGCGGCGATACCTCTATCTCTGTATTTCTTGACTTTACGAGCTATGCGTCAGTTTAACGTTGTCGTCCTTGGAGGTGAGCCGCCGTGCTGGCTGGGGTGTTCAGTAGTGCTAACCCAGTCCCCACGTTGCGCAGCTGGAGGGGTCGGAAAGTCGGCGCTCACAGGTACGCTCATGATTGCTCCGGGAAATGAATCCGATGTTCAGGACGTCTCCAGTGCGCTTCATCAGGGACGTCTTTGTGGAGAATTATGACCCAACAATCGAAGGTTCGCGCTTATGTCCGTTGCAATTGCCCTGAGACTTATGGGTCTGACAGAGGAATATCGGCGGACCATCATGGTCGATGGAGAACTATCGTCTGTGAGTTCCGCTTCCCTGACGATATCATATCACCGCGGTTGCTTGTCTCTACATCGCCCGGTAACCTATCGTGCCGAGCCGCGCCTAATCTAATTCTCCACAGCTTGAAGTATTGGACACCGCTGGAGCAGAACAGTTCACATCTCTGAATGAGGTGTATATCAAAGTAGGTGCTTGTTCTTGGCCTCTAATGATCTGCGCCAATCGATGGTTCATTAGTCCGGCCGAGGTTTCGTGCTTGTTTTCAGGCAAGTTCGCACATCGTTCATGCCGCATCATCTCATCGTTCCTTTTAGTTTGACTCAAGAAGCAAGTCTGAAGGAAGTCGATAATCTGCGGAAGCAAATATACCGTATCAAAGGTGGAGACACGGTGAACTACATACCGATCTTAGCCCATCTCTTGTTAACATTTTCCCGCAGGGAATACCCATCGTCGTCGTTGGCACCAAGCTAGATCTCGTGAATGAACGGGAGGTACAACGAACCACCATCCAAACTCTCGCAAGCCGTTGGGCTCTCCCGTTCTACGAGACATCTGCTAAGCGGAACTGGCATGTCACGGATGTTTTCGAAGATCTCGTCCGACAGATGCGAGTTCGGTACCCAATAGAGGCTGCCAAAAAACCTAAGAAGAAGCCGTCAGGTTGTATAGTTATGTAAATTTTATCTGTGAGTGCGTTTCTATACTTTATCATCTTGCCGGATGACCTGATTGTTGAACATGGGGTAAATAAAGGTAGCCCAAGCTGTCATGCCCTCGCTTTTCAACTTTTCGTCGATCTACACACATGGACAACACCCTCATTTACCCAGTACTCATCTACTAGATACCCTCGTTATTTAAGTCTACTGTAATATTTACGCATTCCTCGTTATCATGAAAAAATCGATGGTCACGCTCTTTCATGGGTGGCAGTGCTTTATTTGTAACTGTTGTGCAAGGACGGTGTAAGGTCTGTTTGCAATTTGGAGAAAATTTCAAGTTGCAACTTGATCCCTTGCGTTCACCTCGTTCCCAATCCTTTCACTCCCTTTACCTTCTATATACAAAACATGGTGAGTCTTATTGGCCAGATAACTGAGAATGCCACTGAAAGTCATTTTCAGAGTTACGGCGGCTATGGCGGTCACGGAGGTGGAGGTGGAGGTGGAGGTGGCTACGGAGGTGGAGGTGGAGGTGGTGGATGGGGTGATGGTGACCGGATGTCGAACCTTGGGGGAGGACTTCGAGCTGTCGACTGGGCGAGCGCCAAAATTGAGCGTTTCGAGAAGAACTTCTACGTTGAAGATAAACGTGTCACCGCTCGCTCCCAACAAGAAATCGACGAATTCAAGCGCATCAAAGAAATTAAAGTTGGCAAATTGTATCCTCTACCATGTCGGTCTACTAACGCTGTCGACCATCAGGTTCAAGGACGAGGTGTACCTAGACCTGTCCAGTCCTTCGATGAATGCGGCTTCCCAGATTACTTGATGACCTCTATCCGCGCACAAGGCTTCTCCGCACCCACACCTATCCAGTGCCAAGCTTGGCCTATGGCTCTCAGTGGTCGTGATCTCGTTGCTATCGCTCAGACAGGAAGCGGGAAGACCATTGCGTTTGCGCTCCCTGCCATGCTCCACATCAATGCGTATGCTATTTCGAGCCCCTATTGATGACTAATCTAACTTATGCTTGCAGCCAACCTCTCCTTTCTCCCGGTGATGGACCCATTGCCTTGGTCCTTGCTCCCACTCGTGAACTCGCTGTGCAGATCCAGCAAGAGTGTACAAAATTCGGGTATGCTTTCACGCTTCTTCCGTGTTCTAAGGCTGACTAATGCCTTGCAGGTCAAATTCTCGTATCCGCAATACTGCTATCTATGGTGGTGCCCCCAAAGGCCCCCAGATCCGTGACCTGCAGCGTGGTGTTGAGATTGTGATAGCCACTCCTGGTCGTCTCATCGATATGCTGGAAACACAAAAAACAAATTTGCGCCGAGTTACCTACTTGGTTATGGACGAGGCCGATCGCATGCTGGACATGGGTTTCGAGCCCCAAATTCGAAAAATAGTCAGCCAGATTCGCCCAGATCGTCAAACGCTAATGTTCAGCGCCACATGGCCCAAAGACGTTCAGAAACTCGCTAATGTAAGTGCTATACTTTGATTTGGTATCGGCAATCTCCTGACTTGTATCGACATAGGATTTCTTGGTGGACATGATTCAAGTCAACATCGGATCCATGGACCTCACCGCAAACCACAACATCCAACAGATTGTTGAAGTTTGCAGTGACTTCGAGAAGCGGGCCAAGCTCATCAAGCATCTTGACCAGATCAGCGCTGAGAACGCGAAGGTACTTATTTTCGTCGCTACCAAGAGGGTAGCGGACGACATCACGAAGTACCTGCGTCAAGACGGCTGGCCTGCGCTCGCTATCCATGGAGACAAGGAACAGTAACTATCAGTCCTCCACTACATCTGGATGCCGCTAACATCTGCTATGACAGGCGTGAACGTGATTGGGTCTTGGGCGAATTCAAAGCCGGTCGCTCTCCCATTTTGATCGCCACAGACGTCGCGTCTCGTGGTCTTGGTACGTTATCTTTATTGACTATCGACAAGCGCTCCGACGACGTGCATTCCCATGTTACGAGTCACCCTTTTTTTTTCTTCTAGCGAACTTTGCCCCTTCTCGGGGTTTTGCTTCGCCTCGGCTTGTGCGGTATCCTAACGGTAAAGTGGACATCGTTTGGAGACCAAACCATAGCTGCAACTGCCTGTAACACTGCAAGATTGGGAGCGTCAATCCGGAGACACAGATCATGGACACGCGTGGCTCGAGAGAAACTTGTTCGCAATGTGGACGGGGACTACCGATGTTCCTGGTCCGCCTCTCGATTTCAAGCAACTAGATGTCTTGCCTGTCTCCCTCCTGGATACGCTGTGCCCCCGCCCCCTCCGGGGATGGGGCTTCCCCTTGTGATGTAACGTGATGGTTTTTTTTATTTCCTTTTTCTTTCGGGCTTGCCTCGAAGCGCTTGTTGTGTCCTGTTGGAACTGTATATTGACTGTTTGAATGTCTGTCTCTTTCATGTCGCCCTCCTTTGCATGCGCCTTCCTTCCGAACTTTGTGTGTGTGACTCGCTCCGCATTGCATATGTTTCTGTTGGCTGTCGCTTCCTCCCTCAGATGTAAAGGATGTAGGATACGTTATCGTATGTTGCTTCCTTCCTCGTCAGCTTTGTCGATGCTGATCCTCCTTGCAGAATTATGATTTCCCCAATAACTGTGAAGACTACATCCATCGAATTGGACGGACAGGAGTGAGTCCTTTATCTTACCAGGTGACGCGTAGACTCATTATTTTTCTTCGTAGCGTGCCGGCAGCACGGGTACTTCATACACCTACTTCACCACGGACAATGCTAAGAGTGCACGTGAACTCGTGGGCATTCTGCGCGAGGCCAAGGCTGTCATTCCTCCCCAACTGGAGGAGATGGTTATGTATGGTGGTGGTGGCGGTGGTCGTGGTAAGTGTTCTCGAAGCTTACTACCCAAAACATGCTCAAGTAATCTTGTAGGTCGTTATGGTGGAGGTCGTGGACGTGGCGGTGGTGGTGGCGGTGGTGGACGATGGGGAGGTGGAGGCGGAGGCGGTGGCGGTGGTCATGGTGGAGGCGGCTATGAGGGCTATGGCGGTCGTGGCGGAGGTGGGGAACGGTGGTAATCGGCCCCTCCAGTTCCGACGATCCCACACCTGCTCATATCCATGTCACCTGCTCATTCACACCCTCATGCGCATACCACACATTCATGATCGGCATCACACCATCGCACTCATCACTCGCACTCAGGTCTTGCAAGGGAACACATTGACACTTAGATCGTAGACCTGTTAGACACAAGACCAACCGATATCATTCCCGCCCTGGGAGCCACGGTCGTTTGTTGCCTTTGTCCCTGCCTCTTCATTCACATCTCGCACCTCGAACCTTAATATCAACATCTTGTGCAATACTCGTATTACTTTAGTTGACCTATGCCATTATCATTGTTTCGCATCATTTATTAAAACATTAGCGAAGTTCGTGATCTCAGATCTGCGCGTATCTCCCTTTCCCATACCCTTCACTCAACGTCACCAAGCATGCCGACGTCCAAGCAAACGTTGGTCATAGCTGGGCTCGAAATCAACGTTTATTCCGCTGCTCCGATTACGAGGGGCAATCAGAAGGAGGTCGTGGTGTTTTTCCTCCTCCATGGACGCTATGGCTCTGCTGAGCAGGTCGATCCGATTGCGCAATCTGTAGTTCAACAGACCCAAGAGAGAAAACGTCAACTCTTGGTCGTCACCTTCGTGAGCCCCCACTTTGGCAGCATTGATCTTGACGATTTGTCTTGACTTTACTCTGCATCGTAAAGGATCAGAGGAACCATGGAAAGCGACTTGTGGACCCCAAGGGTAACGACGCTTGGTCGAAGGATAAGGAAAAAACCAATGAACGACATGCGCGAGTGTCCTCTACATATGAGTTGTTGTGGTACTGATGATAATATCTTTAGGATTGACATGTACGCCATTCAAAGTACGTGCTACGTGTCACTGCCCTGAGCCTAGCTTCTCAGTTGCATTGTTCTGTTTTTAGCGGGAACGGCGAGGGACGTGACCTTACTCATTGACTTCCTTCCGTCGGTTTTATATCCGGACAACGAGCCACACCCTATCATTGAATGGGGTGTAGCTGGAATAAGTCTCGGGGGGCATGCGACTTGGATCACGCTGGCTAATGGCAAGTAGTATATCCAACTTCAGTCGTACAGAAACCTCATTTTCGGTAGATAAACGAGTCAAAACGGGCATCCCGATCATAGGATGCCCTGACTACAGTAAGTTAATCGCCCTTCGTGCTGAGCAAGTGGGCGTCCCCCTGGAGGGGCCATACTTCCCTGGGAGCTTCAAACAGACCATTCGGAAGCTGGATCCGCCATTCTTGATTCGGGATGAGGAGAACCCGTTTCTTGGTAAACGAATTTTGGTGTTATCCGGTGAAGTGGACCAGCTGGTGCCGTGGGAGGCAAGCAAAGAGTTTGTGGAAAGACTAGACGTTGGACAGGAGGGGGTGAAGAAAGTAAGTTTGTGCAGCGGTGTGGGACATGAATGCACAGAGGAGATGGTGCAGGAGATGACAGAGTTTATCGCGAACCAATGCTTGTAACTTGCACTGTTGTCGTATACTTTCTGGTGGCCGTTTTTTCCATGCACAGTAGTGAGATGCACAGTCACGGTAGTGTGTGGAATCAACGAAATCAATCGTAGAACCATGCATTCCTGCGGACCCGCTGAAGGTGGCCAGAAGCTCGCCATGGCAAGACCGTTTATTCTGGGAGAAGCTCTGCAGTGCCTGATGTAGTGACCTCATTTTTTTTCGCCCAGGTCATGTAGATATAATTGTAGATGTTCTTCGTAGGATCATTAAACTCTTTGAACATTTCCTCGTGTACCTCCAGTGTTATACCAGCAGTGACAAGCTTCGGTGGTAGAACCTGGAATGCTGCGCGAAAAGATGCTCCCATAGCAAGGCCAAAGTCACGGACGCTGGGATCTTTGAAGAAGCTTATCAAAGGCTACATCGGGTGACTTGCGGAAAAGCTTACCTTCACTTCGTCCGTTAGTGTGAGCTTTGATTTTGACTGTGTTCACCTCCCTGCAATAAGTCAGTGTTTCCAACATGACAGATGATCCAGAGAGCTCACGAGAATTGGTTGATGTCTTTCAAAACAGCTTCTAGCTTGGAGCCTACAATGTAATCAACACCTTGACGGCCTGCGTACGCCTGATAGATGCTGTAGAATTTCTGAATGCCCAGTCCAAGATCACCGTTGTCATCAAATAAAACATTGTCGATGTCCTCAACGAGAATCCAACCACTGGGCTTTAATAGGGTAATGCAACGCTGGAGTACGACTTCCCAGTCGGGCAACTAGAACGAGTTCAGATGAGAACCACAGGGTGAGAAGGACCTAGCAGGCGGGTGAAGTGAACCAACTGACATGTACAAGAACAAATCGGGCGTGGATGACATCAAAACTTCCTAGTTCAAAAGGCAGAGCTTTCGTTACGTCGACTTTTTGGAATTTGACGTTCTTGGGGATTGGACGAGGAGGCAGGGGTGTTATGTCAATCGCAGTGACTGTAGCGTCTGGGTATAGTTGAGCGGCTTGGGTGGCCCTTTTTCAAGGTGAATCGCTGAGCCTGAGTATGTGCACATGATAGACGGATTTACCACATACCAAGCTCCAGAACCACAGCTGTTTATGGGGGGTAAGCAGGGCTTTAGGGGGGTTGGGGTATTTCTTACCCGATTTCTAAGATTTGCTGGATGTTCTTTGCGATGGGCGCGTACGACAGTTTATGACCGAGATATGTATTGATTCCCTCATGCATGTCGTCCAATCTAGTTAGGCACCGAGTGAGATGAGTGTTGGCGGCTCTGTATTTTGCGTTCTCACCGCTTCCATTCTGAGGCATCGTTCTGCATGACATTTGCTAGGTTAGGTTGTAAGGTTCAAATAGATCGAAATAGGGAGACTGGCTGGAAGTATGTATCGCGCATCATCATCGTGAAAGGAGCGAGGCTGATCGGCAGCGGCCATAATCGCAGGGTATGTTGTTGATTTGAGAGTGATAAGAACTGTCGTAAGAACGCATCGAGCGGGGCTATTATAAAGAATCGGACAATCTGAGGTTCTGCCAAGGTTCTGCTGCAAGTTGCAAGTCGCCGCACAGAACAATCATATCAACGGCCAGATCAACGATTAACTCCGCCAAAAATTTGATTGTCGTAACCATCGCACAGCGATGCATGTCACTTCAGTGCTGTATAGGCAAGTGGGAGATACTGCTTCGTAGCACACTGAGCCTGGGACTCCTGAGGTAAGTACGTACTGTGACAAACCCGTCCAGTTCAGTATGCGAGGACGAGCGAATTTCGAAGTGGCTCACATTGCGCTCTTAGGCTCATCATGGTTTTCTCGACCAAGTCATGTACATATTATAGTAGATGTTTCTTGCCGGATCATTAAACTCCTGGAAAAATTCCTGGTGCATCTCTGATGTGATTCCAGCAGCTTCGAGCTTGGGGGGTAGAACACTGAATGATGTACGGACTGTGGCTCCCATCACACGACCGATGTCAGGGACGTCGGAATCTGCAAGGCCGCTGTTAACGATGGATGTTGGAGGTTTGCGGAAAGCTTTACCTCCATCTTTTCCGTTAACGGGACATTGTATTTTGATAGCGTTGACCTCTCTGTTGCCACAATTTAGGATTAATTTCGCTGCGTAGAGGACAAGGCTCACGAGAACTGATTCTTCGCTTTTAAAGTGGCTTCCAGCTTTGAACCCACCATGATATCAATATTTTCACGTCCCATGTATGCATGAAAGATGTTGAGAAATTTCTGCATACCAGGCCCCAAGCCCCCATTGTCATCAGAGAAAAAAGTATCAACGTCCTCTACAAGGAGCCAACCACCTGGCTTCAGGAGTGAAATAACACGTTGGAGGACAACCTCCCAGTTGGGCAGCTGAAGCAAGCGTAGATGAGAACGACATTGTGAGTAGAGGTTTGGGAAGGGACAGACTGACGTGCATAAGGACAAATCGAGTGTGGACGATATCATAACTTGCAGGCTCGAATGGCAGCGTCTCATTCACATTGACTTGTTGAAATTTCATGTTCGTAGGAATCGGACGGGGGGGCAATGGAGATATATCGATCGCAGTCACTGTGGCTTTAGGGTAAGTTTGAGCCGCCTGAATTGCCCTAGTTAGGTATGGTGGTAAGTTGTGACTGAGATGGAAAATTGGCAACATACCAAGCACCAGAACCACATCTATCAATACGATAAGCACATAATCAATAGAATCGAGAGGTGCTACTTACCCGATCTCTAATATCTGCGTTACATTCTCTGCGATTGATGCATGTGACAGTTTGTGGCCTAGGTAGGTATCAATTCCTTCGTGCAGGTCATCCAATCTAGTCGAAAAGTGAGATGGATGCTAGTCGGTTCACGTTGTGTCCCTACCTCTTACATTCCCTGGCATCACTCTGTGCAGATTTTAAATATCAAATAGTATGTAGCGATATAATGGACTTACTATGAGTATATATGGCACATCTTCGCCATGGATGGTCCTAGATTGATCGACCGGAGTCATGATCGTAACTTGATCCTCAAAAGTAAACTGTAGTCTGATACAAGCTTAATGTTCAGTATCAGCACAGAGACTTGCAAATGGTAAACTTGCCGCGTGTCCTAAAGGATCGATATTTTGTTTGGGGTTTATATAGGCCAAACCGCCATCAGCCATATTTGAGAACGTCTGATATTAAATCTCGACTAGCTGATCAGATGTCCTAGGTCTTGACATCTTGTAGGGTGTAAGGGTGCGCCACTATCGATGGCTGCGAACGTTCGTCCAGAGTCGTTCACAGCCTAGGACCCCGGCTTCAGTGTCGCAGGCGTGCCTGTAAAATGGAAGGAAAAACAGAGGTGAGACCAACAACTCTGACTTGACCTCGCTACGGTCAAAACCCTGGAAATGCCTTGGAAGTTGGAAATGACAGGTCCGAAAATCAACTTAGCGGGGACCGGCCCGGCTCAACATTGCCCTGATCGATCTTATCCCTCTCCGTTTGCACTGCACAACCTTTTATTTGAAAGCCCTTCTCCGGCCCGTAGGACATCCTTTCTTCTCCGGTTACTTTCGCCTTTCTTGGCCAGGAGATGATATACCGGCTCTGGTGCAGTGCCTGGGACAATTTAACATCCATATATGGATGTTAAGTGTCCAGGGCGTTAGCCAAACATCCCATTATAGATGTTAGATAGCAAGTCCGATCTATCTAATCTAAAGTT
>JABCKH010000315.1:0-20496 GCA_018851285.1 Lyophyllum semitale | reverse complement strand
CTCGAGCCTCGAGGACCGAGACCGAAGACTTTTTCTCCATCACGGCTTCGTTCCTAGTGGGTATAATTCACGGAGGCTTGAACAAATACGGCCCGACACTCGTGGTAAACCCGGCCGCCGCGGACTTTCCTCGTCCACGTGTTTTCTTTTTGTCTCCGTTACCACCTCAACGTTGTTCTGCGTCCATGCACCTCGACCGTCTGCGTTCAATCTATGTACAAGTGTCTGCCGCCACTCTGAGTCTCGGTATTCTCTTCCCCACACTCTCCATGGCTTGTCAATGTTGGTCACGTTTGTGTTCCGCACATTTTCACGTCTTATTGATCTTCTTCACAGGCCAGACCGTGTAACAACCACCATGAGAGGGTGCCATTACGAAGTCATCTACCTCGTCGCTGACGATGTGACCGATCACGCCCCGTGTACGTATCAGTCTTTATGTTAGTACATGTCTCTCCTGAAATATAACCCAAATACGAACTTGATGAAATGGAAAGGTCAATACCTTGGTGGACACAGCCCGAACTTCTCCCCGACGTCAGAATTTAACGATCTGTCCATCTATACTAGGAATACAGTGAGCATTGCGGGCCCAGCTTGATGTTACATCTCCTCTGAAATCAAGTTCAGCTCGAATCGCTTTCCTCGAGTCGTTTCGATTACTCACAGTTAATCGCTGACTTGTCTCTATACTTTGCAGTCGCATTCATCCCGGCAGTGGTCTGTGGCTGCTCCTGGAACAGCTCCGCCTCTCGCGTCCTGTCAGCCTGCGCCTCGTACACGACTTGTGTCTCGTAATCTCTATCGTCAGTGTTGCCAGAGTCACCACCACATCGACCCCACTTTAAGGGGACTGCAAAAGTGATAGTCGATGACAGGTGGCAGAAGAATTCGGGAGGCATAGACGTACTATAATTGCATAGCCAATACACACCCCTGGTGCATAGTGCTGTATGGAGAGAGTCAACTCGGAGGTGAAGTGCTTAGTTAACGGAACCTATACTTACAGAAACACAAGCAACAAGGGCGGCAGTCACCGCCGCAATGGCCTATTGAGCTCATCCCGAGAAGGAGTTTAAAAGTGGCTTGACTGTACGAGGTGGGTTTTACTGTAAAGCTCAACGAAGAACAACAGGGGCAGTCGCAATTTGCAAAAGCTACCTCGGCCTGAGTTCGAATGTTGTAATTTTGAGGGCCGTGCTGTGCATATCCAGGGAAACACGATGATCACCAAGACTTTTTCCATGACGGCACAGCTTCGCTCCTAGTGGGTATATTCACGGAGGCATTGTCGGGTAGGAAGGTCCTCGGACAGATCCGGCCCGATGCTGGCCGCCTCTCCTCGGCCACGTGGTGTTTTTTTTGTCTCCGTTACCACCACCTCGACTGGACTCTGCCGCCACTCTCGGTAGTTCCTGCCCCTGCCCCACACTCCCTTTGCCTTGTCAATGCTAGTCACGTTTGTTTTCTGCACATCTTCACGTCTTATTGATCTTCTTCACAGGCAAGAACGTATCACAACCCCCACGAGAGGGCTCCTCGACATTTGCTTGACGACAGCTTCGAGGTACCCCAACGTGTGTTGATGGTGTCCCTCAGTAAAAGCACCACCAGCAGCCCCTCGCGATGCTCATGATGCAGCTCATCCCGCTGGCGGCACGGTGCCTCCCCCTCCCCTTCCCCCCACTTCCTCCCGTACTAACTTGTGAACGAACACAGAGTTTTCGTCCAGCGCTAGCGTGTGTGAATCTGCGCCAATCGAGGTGTGATATCCCCTCTTCCACTTTCCCTTTGTCCTGGCCCCTCACTCCGGCTTCGTCTTCCAGCGAAGTCACCACACCACTGTTTGGGTTCGACTCGTGTGGCGGTGGCGGGGTTTGAGCCGTACGGGTCTGTATTCCTTTTTTCATCGTCGAGCGCTTGCTGGCTTGCTAATTCGGGGTATTTGATGTAGATGCGGATGAAGCCAAGGGGAGAGAAGCCTGGGAGGCGGCTGTGATAGGATCGCCCGTTGATAGTTCTTGGCATCTGCATGAGGAGAGGTGTCATCAGGCGTTCGGGCTATGGTGTCTACTGCGCAGACGAAGACGAGGAATGCGGAGCGGAGAGTGGGAGACGGGTTGTGATGAGATGGCCCTTTGACAGTGCTTGGGATCCGCATGAGGAGAGGTATCAGGCGCTCGAGATTCTTGTCATCTACTTCTCGCCTTCCTCAAAGTCTCGAATTCACGCTCCCGGGGTTGCGGTTCTCCTTCCGCAGTGGCGTTCGGGTTCGGGTTCGGGAGACGATGTGCGGTGTACGCGCTCCCCTTCATGCCCATCACCACTTATCTGCTCATTTCTACGGAAATCCTGGGGTTCGCTGTTTTTAGGATTGCATTGCATGCATACATAGGGACGACGCCGATTGAATCGTCTTCTGCGTCAGTGCTGACAGGGCGGAGGGGAGACGGGAGGCGGGAGGCGGAGAGAAGACAAGCACGCTCTTTGTTTCGTTCGTTTCTGCCGCTCGTCGGGCTCGGCCTGTCCATTGCCATTTGGACTTCAGACTCATATGAGGAGAGGAAGGGCGGAGATGCAGAGCTTAGTACGAAGTTTGTCCGAGTCAAGGGCGGATTCTCTTTTTTTTCGTGGCCTTACCCTCACCCTCCGTGCTGGGAGGATTTGCGCCCTCGGCTTATACCATGTCGGGGTCCATCTATCCTTTGTGCTTCCGATGCTGGCTATTCCTCCCCTCTCGGCTTTTTTAGCTTGTCGTTTCGGCCGACGTCAGCCCCAAGGCATGCTCTGGCTCCGGTCTCCAAATGGTCGATGTAGCTGTGGTGGGCGAGGGGAAGGGCGGGAGATGTAGAGGTACTCGTCGAGTGGAAGTTGGTTCGACTGGAGGCCCTGCTCATGGTCGCGGCGCGGCGCTGGGAGATGTGATCTTGATGTAGGGTGGCCGCCTTGAGCGTTGCGACAATCGGATTCCCTTCTTTTTCGTGGCCTTACCCTCACCCTCCGTGCTGGGAGGATTTGCGCCCTCGGCTAATGCCTTGTCAGGGTCCACCATCCATCCTTTCCGTGCTTCCGACTCCGCCCAGATGCTCGCTATTCCTCCCCTCTCGGCCTTTTTCGGGTTGTTGTTCCTGGGCCACTTACCGGTCCTAAGTTGAGGCATGCTCTGGCTCCAGGCTCCAGTTCCAGATACACACAGGAAATGATATCGACGGACGGATTCGAGGGCATAATTATTTTTTCCCTCCTTCCACATGAAGTTAAATTCCACGACCGACACATCGCATACCGCAAATGCTACCGCTCCCTACTTATCTCCTTCCTCTCTCTCCTCCATTCGTTATCAATCTTCTTCTCATCGCTTTTGCGGTCCCTTCTCGCCTCCTTCCTCGGTTTCTCCGCGTTGAAGAGACTGACCCTGCCCGTCCTCCGCGCTCGTTCTTCGGCTCCAATCCTATGTTGGATTTCGGCATATTGTACCGAAAAATGCTACGGGCCACTCTTTATGTCCTTCCTCGCTCTCTTCGCATTGACCCTGCCTCCTTCCTCGTTTTACCCGTTTTGAACTGGCCGGCCTGATTCCGACCGCATCCATATGGTTAATACAGTTGCCATATGCTTATCGAATACATTTTGAACCAAAATTGTCACAGAGAAATGCTAATGAGCGAAATGCATTGTGCAACGCGTATGTACGCGTCCTCGTGTTCCTCACGTGCCAGCTCCTTATTATCCGCTTAGCGTGTTCAACTTGAACTTGAACCTATCACAGATGCATCATTGCCTGAATGTCGCTGAAATCCAGTCTCTCATTTTTGAACATTTCCGACCTAGGACTCTGGCGAGGCTAGCGAGGACGTGTACCGCTTTCACAGGTTTTTTGATCGTCACTTGCTGGAACTCGAACTATTACTTATCATGACTCACGAATCTTGCTATCAGAAACCGCGCTCGATGCACTATGGCATGATCAAGACGCTCTTGGACCACTAATACAAGTGATGCCGAATGATCTGTGGGTAGTCACAATGCAAAGCACAACCAAGAGCACGTATGAGCTTGTGGTATGTGCTCAAACACGCTTTGAGGGATGTTTTCGACCAACCCAACCCCGGTAGCGGTTTGTCCGACCACTGCAGGCAAGTGACTGGCCGAGGTTTGACTACTACGCACCGAGAATTCGTCGTATGAAGCTTACATCGGTGCATCGATCAATATACACTCAGGCTCATGAAACGGTCCTTAAATCTCTCAGTTCATATCGTCCTGGCCATTCACTAGTCACCAATCTTTGTGCATTGAGCTACACCCTCCTTAACCCAATCTTGCCGAAATCAGTTCAAGTCCTTCTCAATCCAATGCTCAAGGAGCTCAACCTATCGCTGTCGACCAATTCTTCAAGTACTTGAGCTGCTTTCATCGGTGGAACGCCTATGCCCAAACCTTTCTCTCCTAAAACTTGACACATTCGAGGGGGAGAAAGCCTATCCCCAATATATCTCTGCAGTCGAACGGCTCATTTGCTCCCTTCACCACCTCGAATCACTCCATCTTTTGATTGAGGGCAAAAGCACCTACCCTATGATTCGCCATCTAGGGGCCCTGCCGAGGCTGTATAATATCCAGATACTCCCTATCCCACCCGATGTAACCCCTCTGCAACTTCGAGATCTATTCGCAACAGATGGTGGGCGGTTTCACGGGCTCCGCTTCCTTGACTTTTCTATCCCGACCTTGGAGCTGGCGGTAGAGGTCATGAAAGCATTGCAGTGTCCTATGGAATACCTGGGTGTGGATATTAGTGGTGGGGAAGCGCCGCCGCCGCCCTTTCAGCCAGTTTCATCCCTCGTAAAATTCATTGGATCCTTCCGCCAACACTGTTGCATCTCGTCGTTGACAAATTTGGATATTATTGTACCAGGCGATGTAACCATAGAAGGAGAACTCGTACCCGGCACTGTTCGAGATGCCTTCAGATCCCTCTTCTCACTTCACGCCCTGCAAACACTCTACATCCGCATTCTCTGGCGCACCGAACTGGACGATGATTGGCTTGCAGATGCAGCGATGGCGTGGCCCCATCTTAAAGAGCTCGAGCTCTTTTTCAGTGGACGTCCTCGAGTAACGTTGGTGGGCCTGATCCCCCTGATCCGACACTGTCCTAGGCTCCACCGCCTTTCGCTTTCCGTCGCTGCTGCGCCATTCAGCTTAAAACTCCTACAACCCGGAGTTTGCAACCTCAAGATAACAGAGCTGGAGTTGGGAGAGTGCCCGATTGTCGCACCTGTTGGTGTCTTTCGGTGTCTGGTGGCCATGTTCCCCAACTTGTCTTCAATTGGATGTGATGGCTTCGAGTCGCAGGAGGAATGTGATGATTGGGAGAAGGTTGCGAACTTGGTTGAAGAAGACAGACTGTTGACGATGGGCTAGTTAATAAGTAGGTGCACAGTCGCAACGCGGAATATGTCTCATGAACTTTTCGTCTACGTTGAAGAGGCGTAGTGTTTGGAATTCTGGGGTAAAGGCAGCGTGGATGAGGGAATCATGGCCCTTTAGGCTTCGGTACAACCGAGGTAACGGAAGGAGAAAATGCGATCGGGATCTGGGCCCAATCCCGTCATTTCGAGAACACCCAGTACATCTTAACCTGATTGATGGTGTTACCACCCCGCAACAGAGCAGAAAAGAGCTTGCTGTTGCGCTTTGCGTATTCTGCTAATGCGTCTATGCCAGTTTTTGAGATATCCGACCATGAGATACTCATGCAGGTGTTTTCTCTCAACGGATTTGCTGCGGGAGATTCTTCCCTCTTCGACCCCTTATCGAAACTCTTCCCGACCTAAGTCACTGCAGATTCACACTGCCTAGAGTTTCGGGCTTCCTAAATCACGATCACTTTCGACGCATACCCACACTTCTATGTTATCGCACGGTGTTCCCGTGTCTAAAATGATCACCCGCTCGTGCCCTCCTCCTCTCCACCCACCTTGACCCAAACAACCCTTCCAACATATCTTGCACGCCCACAACCCTCGTCTCCTCACACCCCTCCCCGCCCCCAAACCATCCCAACTTCCATCGGCGCCACTCCCGCACCTTCTCAGTCCCTCGCCGCCCTGTGCGCCCCGCGAGCCACCACTGGTAGTAGTACCACTCGTCTAGGCACCGCTCGCCGAGTTTCTCCTTCATCCAGGTGACCTCCTTCGAATATAACATTCGCAGAAGCGGGAGCGGCGGCATGCGCAGAAGGGCGGCGACCCAGTGGCCAATGGCAGCGGGCGAAGGCGGGAGCTTCCCCACGCGTTTGGGCGTGACCACGCTGAAGAAGCGCTCAGGGTGCCGGAATATGAGCGCGTTGATGAGTGTTTGGTCCTTGCCCACGAAGTGGAACGGGGGTGGAGGCGGTTGGGGCTCGAGTGCCGGAGCGGGCGCGAGCCCGTGGGGGTGATGTAACTTATCGGGAGGCGGCAGCGGGGCGGTGGATAAGTAGTGGTCATGCAGGGCGTAGAAATTGCGTACAAACCAGGCAATACCGGCCGGGGTGGAGCCATAAAACGAGCCTGTTGAGGAAGGACTCAACAAATGGTTTGAGAGAGAATCTCGATTGTAGGGTACTAACCCTCGCTCAAATCGGTGTCGAGCGGACCCATGTCCGGCATCCACACGTATTCTCCCATCTCCGGAACCTTCCATAGCGGGAAAAACACCATGTCGGCCTTCCTTCGTCCTGCAATCTTGCCTGCGGCCGCGAAAACCTCCTCAATGCGATCGGGGTCTGGCCATTTACCAAACGCATGGGGGTCCCGGAATGAACCTGCGTCGTTCCAGAAAGCGTAGTCGTATTTTACTCCCGAGAAACCCTCCGACGCAAGACGTAGGTGATGCAACGCCTGCTCGAGGAGCCACGGCTTAGCGTTCCACACGGCGTACAGCTCTGGATTGTGGATATCGCGTTCACGGTCCCAGGCGTGCATCTGCATGTACTTCGCGCGGTATCGTGCGAGCGGGGGGATGTCGAATGGCGTGGCGTAGGTCGTGTTGATCGTGAGCTTGTGTTTCTGGTCGGTCGATGTATACAGGGAACGGACGAGGGGCTCAAGCGCCGGGGTAGTGTAGAAGTAGACGTCGCAGGCGACACCTCCCGACCCGAGAAAATGGCCAAGCCAGTTTTTGTAATCGTCATGCGAGTGTTTGGAATGCTCGAGCGGGAAGAGCGCAGAGACGAGCAGGATGCGTCGTGGGCGCAAGACTACAGGTGTGGTTATAGACCCCTGCCCTATGGTGAACTTCAAAAATTTGAAGGTGACCAGAACAACGCAGGCAACCAATAATAGGCGAAAATATTTCCGTCGGAGGGGCGTCGACAAGGAGAGCAGACGGCCCATCCCTGTTTTCAATCGGTAGTGGTATGCGTGTACATTTTTCTGACATTATGTACCCAGATCGTCCGGTCAACAAGTGCTGTGAAGGGTGAGGTGAGCTGTGTCCGCGATCTGATCGCGGGCAGCGTTATCCTTCTGAGAGGGTCTGAGATTCTCAGATTTGAATGGTTTGAGCCGAAACTTACTGCACTTCTGCGACTCTGCTACCATGTTCCCTCGAGCCCTGCTATGGTAGCCAAGTCTTAAATTAGGGATCCCTTTGCGGAAACTGCCTGAGGACCTGTAACCCCAGGCCTGGAAAGTTGCTGGAAAGGCCACGATCATCCTCGACCGGCTCGAATCCGGAAAGACGCTAGGCCTGTTGTGTGCCAAGGCCTCCTAGCTTGGCATGTCCTTTGAACGTGGACTCGCCTTCCAACCCGAGTCCCAGCCGGGGAAATCACTGCGATAATAGGATCATTACCAAATTTCGTTGATTTAGGAATAGAAGAATTGGATGCGGCACAGAATCGCCGGCCTGTAAATTGAGTCGCGCGTACTGATCTCATGTAAATGCCCAAAGAGCTACGAGCTGCTGAGGAGATGGGACAGTTCGAATTTTGAGAGAAATCGGTTGAAGATGCCTCGGTCCCGAATAATGGAAATTTATTGGTAATTATGTAATAACTGCCGAAAATAATTTCTTTATGATTTGAATATTTATTGACTCGTGCAATTTTGTACTCCAAACTACACTTTCAGGACTGGGTTCATATGCGTTCTTATGTCAACTATGTGGATACGATGTGATGTTCGGAAATCCTACTACGAAGGCATGCCGGATATGTGGGGGATCTGAGGGGCTCGGGTTTGGCGGCCATCGAAGACATGTTTGTGGGTGTCTTGTCGCCAGTCCAGGGACCTGGGAGATGTGTTGTCGGTGTCTGGTTTAGGTGGGCATATGCGTGTGTACTACATGATATTTCTGCTGCCAATATCTCACCTATGATATCTAGTTGAGCTTGCGGCAATTTGAGCCCTCGACGTCACTTCAGCGCATCATCCGTGGCACTCTAAACCATTACCATTTATTTCGCATCCCAAGACCTCTCGCCCTGGATACAACTAAGTTACGGTCAGTGTTCCTTTTCATCGTCGAACATTTTCTGTCCTCCTAACTCAGACCTTTGATGTAGATGAATACAAGGAGAAGATCGAGGAATCCCCTCCGCGAAAGGTGAGAGACCGCCGTGATATTTGGGATCCGCACGAAGATTTCCTATTTCCCTTTGTCACTGGCCCTCACTCCGGCTTCGTTTCCCAGCAACTCACCACATACCACTGTTTTATTTCGACTCTGTAGTTTTTGAGCAGTATGGGTTCGTGTTCCTTTTCATCGTCCAGCGCTTTCTGGCCCGCTAATTTGGGAGATTTAATGTAGATGCAGATGTGGATGGGGCGAGGAGAGCAAAGGGTGGGAGACGGCCATGATAGATTGCCTATTGACAGTGCTTGGGATCCGTGGTCGGGCATCCGGGATGCTTGGCGTCTACTTCGACAACTGCGCAGATGAAGACGAGGAAAAGATTGAGGAATGTAAAGGGCGGGAGACGGTCGTGATGGATGATCAAACGCTTGGGTCCGCCCGAGGAGAAACGTCAGGCGTTTGAGACCCTTGTCATCTACGTACTGCTCTACAGTTGGGGTGTGCCTGCCCCAAGGTCTCTCGAAGCCACGCTCCCAGTGTTACCCTTTTCTTCCCCGATGGTGTTCGGGTTCGATGGGCATGTGCGCCAGTGCGGTGTACGCGCTCCCTTCATACCCATCACCACTATCTGCTCATTGCTACGGAAATACTGGGGCTCGCTGCTTTTCGTACTGCATCGTACGAATACATAGGGACGTCGCCGATTGTATCCGGTAGCGGGTCCGCGTCCACGGTGGCTGTGCAGATGGGCGGGAGACGGGAGGCGGGAAGCGGGAGGCGTAGAGAAGACATGCACGCTCGTTGTTCCGCTCGTTTCTGCAGCTCATCGGGCTCGGCCCCTCTAGCCCATACACTTCCATTTTGACCGCATTAGCCGGGGGCGGGTTGCTGTAGTCGTGATGGAGGAGAGGAAGGACGGGAGATGCAGAGCCTAGTACGAAGTTGGTTCGAGTCAAGGCCATGCTCATCGTCGCATCGGGGACCTGGAAGATGTGGTGTTGATGTTGGGTTGGCTGCCTTGAAACTATCCTTTTCGTGCTTACGACGCGTGCCTACATGCTCGCTATTCCCTCCTCTCGGACTTTCTTAGCTTATCGTTCGGCCCCGCCTGCTGGTCCTAAACTGAGGCAGAGGCAGGCTCCAACCATATACACGGAAAGACCAGGACCAGGGAATGAGTGGGTGCAGCCGTTTTTGCTGCGCAACAGGAGGAGCAGCGGACACCTTTTCTGGGGGTGGTCTTACTATGTCTTTGAGGGTTGGATAACGGATGAGACCTGCACCCGGCAGTGCCATTCACCCCCGAGAGCAAGGGATACAACCGCAGACAGAGAGATTAATGCTAGCTGAAAGCGGTCGACAACCTGCTTGGTTCGATGGCGATGGTCAAATCAGGAATGTGATGATTGGGTGAAGGTCGAGCACTTGCTTGACGAAAGCAAGTTGTTGGTTGATACCCTTAGTATATACTCGCAACGCCAAATTGAAATACCGTACATCACCGCATAGCTAACCTGGGAGAAACGACTGGCAAGGAGGGGGATATTAGACGTGCGAGTCCGCGTTTCGACAGCCATAAGTAAGCTACTGGCGCCCCTTGTATGTGTTTGCGATGCGTGATTCCAATGTTGATGAGAGGATATCAATGTGCCGAGGAGACCGCGACGCGTCGCGTGTTTTGGGCACATGATCGCCGCGAATGGCGGTTATGTAATACTACTAATTGCATGCTGAATTCGACGAAGACATCCACAAAGGCCACTGCTTGCCATTACATGCTATAACCTCAACGCTTTGATGGAGAACAATGTAAACCTAGAATCGCTGGCCGCCTTTGATATGCTGAATTCATCCAGATATGAGCCATACTGTGCTCCAGACTTCTGATCTTCAACTTCGTCGGACCCTCTCTCGTCGAGACCCTCTCCCATTGATATTTGGATTTTCTCTTACCGTCACAAGCCACTGCAAATGCATCGTTGCCTCAAAATCCCTGAAATCCAGTCTCTCATTTTCCAACATTTCCAACCTAGGGATCTTGCTGGGGATACCTCGACTTTGGCGAGCCTAGCGAGGGCATGTACGGCGTTTAGAGGTTAGTTGATCCTTGTGTTTCTTCACCGTATCACAACTAATACATTTCGGTCTAAGAAACAGCCCTCGATGCGCTATGGTACGACCAAGACACGCTAGGCCGTCTGATACAAGTGATGCCCGACGATTTGTGGACGATCGAAATCACTGTTCAGGACATGTGGCTCGGGATGACAGATATCGTGGTATGTGCCAAAGACGAATCAAACAGAATTTTTTTTCTGAGTGCTCAACTCCTCCTGTAGAAGTTCGTCAGAACGCTGGAGGACAGCGACTGGCCGAGGTACGATTACTACGCAAAGAGGATCCGTCGCGTTGGGCATACGATGAGGTATCGTTCAGCATTCCCTCGACCGCTATGCACACATGAGATAGTCCTCAGATCGCTCTATTCATATCGTTTCGGCCGTCCGCTGGTCCCAAATCTTCGTGCATTCCATCAAGACGCTGACGAACCCATGATCTCCAACTCCTTTCAATTCATACCCGCCTTCCTTGGTTCGATGGTCACGGAGATATCACTTTCCCTGCAACTTGTGTCACGCCGCGACATATCAGTTGTCCTTTCATCCGTGTCACGCCTGTGCCCAAGACTTCATTCCCTTACAGTTGTCGCTGACTCCGGGGTCGTAACCCCTGAAATCACCTCTGCGGTAGAAAGCCTCGTTTGTGCCCAGCACCATCTCCAATCCCTGACGCTTAGCCTTACAATCATCACTACGACCGCTATGGCCCTCCATCTTGGATCTCTCCCTGAGCTCCACAGTTGCCTGAACATCGATATTCCTTCCAACCTAACGAGCCTTGAAGTTCGAGATCTGTTCTCAACAGAAGGTGTACGATTCCGCCAGCTCTGCAGCCTCGAAATCGATGCCCCGACACTGGAGCAGGCAGTGGGGATCACCAAATCCTTACAATGTCCTCTGGAGCATTTGATTCTAGACATTGGGGCGGATGACCCACCCATCGAACCGGTTTCATTCCTCTTCAACCTCATCGGTTCCTTCCTCGATCACCGGTGTACCTCGTCATTAACAGAGCTGTATCTTTTTGGGGCCGGGGTGGTCCCGGAAGGAGTATGCCCGCCTGGCGCTCTTCGCGACGTTTCTAGGTGCTTATTTTCGCTCCGGGCACTCCAAATACTCAAGATTGACCTCGTCTATCCCTTTGAACTCGACGACGATTGGTTTGCCGATGCAGCTGTGGCATGGCCTCATCTCGGATCGTTCGACTTCACTTGCGACGGCTATCCACAAGTGACGTTGGCTGGCCTGATCCCGTTGATCAGACACTGTCCGCAGCTCCACCAACTCTCATTAGCTGTAACCGCGCGACCGTTCAAGATGAAACTCCTCAAGCCCGGAGTGTGCAACCTCGCGATCAGATCGTTGAAGCTGGAAAAGTCCCCGATTATGGCCGCGGTCGGGGTCTTTCGATGCCTCGTCGCTATGTTTCCCAACCTGAAATCTATTGTATGCTCTGGTTTCCATTCGGAAGAGGAGGATGAATCTTGGGATATGGTTAAGACCTTGCTTGAAGAAAGTAGTCCATGGACGGTGGGCTAGTGGCTTTCATAAATTTGCGCAACGTGAGTTATATCGACCAATCACCTCTGGACTGTCTAACTCGCCGTTACACAGTGTCGTCTTCCCAGTTCCTTGCCGAAGCATCAATGCTGCCAAGCCATGATTTGGATGCAAGTAGTGTTTCGTATCAAACTACCTGTAATGTATATAAGACTAGCGCAGCCTTTTGGTTATTTTTGCTTACGTCTCGGAACAGCTTGGATCCCTAGTTGGGATTTTGTGCTTCATTCACAATGTCGATGACTAGGACATAAGGACGACCATCCGGCAGTCCGCAAACCAGAAGTGTAAGCTGGGGAACAATTTAAACCTCTAATTTCACCTTTGGTGACTGGAGACGGCCTTATGTTACTATGATGCTGATTGAACTCTTATGTACGTAAGCCAACGCGATTTTCGTTTGATCATGACCATCGACATCTGAAATCTGCTCTTGGCTTTATCAATGTACTCTGATGACGATCTCATCTCGGATAACCCGGACATCGATCTCCTGCACAGATTGAGTAAAGCTCAGCCTTATCTCCACCATTATGACGAGGAGGAAGAAAGATCTCGTCGTATTGAGGTATACAATCTGAACAACAAGCAGGACGAGGGAAAAACCGACAATTCTGCTTCTATAATCTTGGCGATAGATTCTATTAGATCCTGGCGCGTACTGGGGTTTTTCAGTTCTGTAGAAGGCTTCTATACGGTGTGTAGCTTCCGAATAAATAGACGGTGATGCAGCTCAACAGATACTCATTACAAGGGATCCCTTGACTTGGCTGGCCGTCATCTCTCGGTGAGAATATATAGCCAGACTCCACGCTCTAGCTGTTCTGACGTCGTTCTCAGCGCTTTCTCCCTTTACAGGCGAAGTGGAACGAGTACATAGCCGACTTCATCAATTTGTCTATCAACGTCAAAAGAACCACCTTTGAGAAACCCAATCGGAATGGCGTGTTGAGGACCCACACCGAATACTCTTTCGACAACGAGAATATATGGGAAGCCTTTCAAGCAAGATGGAAAATCCCATCGGAATTTGAGTATGTAGGCCTTTTGGAAGCTACCTGTCCGTAACTTGCTAGTCTCTCGTTTGATGGGTTAACATTGTCCTGAATCACTTATAGATGACGCACTCTACACTATTTCCCAGTCCTCAGTTCCTCGGATTCAGCAGCTTTGCTTGGTTGATCTCCCTACTGAGCTACTTGATCTTGTGTTTCAACACGCCACCTTGGATCAAGCACGACTTCTATCTACAACATGCCATAGGCTTAATGATGTTGGACGGCGTTTCATATTTAGTGTTCGTTGCTCCTTCTTTCTTCGCTTGTACCACCCTCGTTAAGCCTGAAATGTTGCAGCAACGAAGCTTGATTTTTGACCTACCCTCAGATTATCTGAAACGAGTGCTCGAGTCGGGAAATAACCAGGAACGGCTAATTACCCAATTCGCGCATGCTTCAAGACAGAAAGTCCTTTCACTCTGCGGTTTTCTCCTCGAACGCCAAGATCTTCTTGATGAAGTCAGACATCTATTCATTTGCGATAAGTGGGTGATGAGACTGTCGCGTGGACTGCCATATTCTTTCCGAGCTTCGGCTCTGGAAGATGGGCGGTTTTATGTTCCACTCTACTCTTCTTTCACCAAGGTCATCGCGGCGAGCCACAACCTTACCTCAATCGCTTTTCTCCATATCGATCTCAACCTCCTGATGGTTTATTGCATCTGCGATCTTCCGAGGCTACATACATTGAATCTTCATTACTGTAGCATCAGCATAGAAGCTCAGGAAGTGCTGCTATCTGATGTCGAAACGGTGCCATCGAGTTCCACATATAATCTCCGTGTATCGATGTCAGGCGACGAAGCTACAGATATTTGGTACTCCCTTCTATTTTGTCCGCACCTTCGCACCCTCTCAGCCCAAGCCGGCCCAGGAACAGATCTAGCACCACCGCCACTAGATATGTGGGGCAGATCTCGCTATTTCGAAACGTTAGAACGCCTACATCTTGGCCAAATTGACAGCGTCATAATCCCTCTATTCGCTGGGTGGCTCAGATCGGAATCGCGACAGAGTTCCCCGTCTCGGTTGACACACGTTAGGATCCACACAGCATTTGGGGTGTCTGACCAAGAGATGCTCATGATCCTTCGAGTCCTTGACACTGTTCCGTTACAGGTGCTTTCTCTGGACGGCCTCGCAGCAGGAGATTTCACCCTCTTCGACTCCATATCGCAACTCTTCCCGGAGCTCATTGGTCTTACCCTGTGTCACCGCGACGGTACTCGTCAACGAGACACTACATCCGTCAAATGGCCCTACCCCGATTGGCAATACGCAGCACGCGCGGCTGTGTTCACAAAACTTCAACACTTTGGTTGGAACAACGGAGTTGACGTGGGTTACTACCCGTCTGTCATACTTCACTTCGAAGAGGGATTTCCTGACGAAGATGACTGCGACTTCGATGGACGGATTGAAGCTGGGGGGGATAGGTGTTTGGATGAAAGGAATTGGACACCTATGCTATTTGCTATCCACTGCCCAACGTTGCGGACTTTCTCCGTAATGACTACTTTCCATGCATGCTACATCCATAGGTTGCCCCACCGTGTGCTTGTGGCCAAGGAGCCGCTGCAAGGAGCTGCCCGCTTCGATCTTAATCTATGGGATCCTCCAGAAACCGACGCGGGTTGGCCATATATACTCCCTGAAACTGGAGGGAACGATCTAGATCTGTCCTACTAGTCTTGTCAGTGATATGTACTAAGGATTTTGTCAAAGACCTGGCGCACACCTAAAAGCTATCACCCTTTCGCGCCCTCCTCCGCTCCACCCACTTTGACCCAAACAACCCTTCCAACATCTCCTGCACCCCCACAACCCTTGTCTCCTCACATCCCTCTCCGCCCCCAAACCATCCCAACTTCCATCGGCGCCACTCCCGCACCTTCTCAGTCCCTCGCCGCCCTGTGCGCCCCGCGAGCCACCACTGGTAGTAGTACCACTCGTCCAGGCACCGCTCGCCGAACTTCTCTTTTATCCTGACAATGAACTCCGAACATGATATCCGCAGCCACGGGAGCGGCGGTATGCGCAGCAGGGCGGCGACCCAGTAGTCCATGGCGGCGGGCGAGGGTGAGAGCTTCCCTACGCGCCTGGGCGTGACTACGCTGAAGAAACGCTCGGGGTGCCGGAATATGAGAGCGTTAATGAATGTTTGGTCCTTGCCCACCAAGTGGAACGGGGGTGGAGGCCGTTGGGTCTCGAACGCCGGAGCGGGCGCGGGTGCGTGGGGGTGGTGCGGCTCATCGGAAGGCGGCGGGGTGGTGGATATGTAGTGATCATGCAGGGTGTAGAAAGTGCGTACAAACCAGGCTATGCCGGCCGGGGTGGAGCCATAAAATGAGCCTGTTAGAGAAAGAGTCAACCTTGTGCCACCCTTTCCGAGGAGGAAATCCCAATGCTAGGGTACTGACCCTCGCTTAAATCAGTGTCAAGCGGGCCCATGTCCGGTATCCATGTGTATTTCCCCGTCTCCGGAACCTTCCATAGCGGGAAAAACACCATGTCGGCTTTCCTTCGTCCTGCAATTTTGCCTGCGGTTGCAAAAACTTCTCGATGCGCTTGGGGTCGGGCCATTTACCAAACGCATGGGGGTCCCGGAAGGAGCCTGCGTCGTTCCGGAAAGCATAATTGTATTTTACTAGAAACCCTCCGACGAAAAACGTAGGTGATGCAGCGCCTGCTCGAGGAGCCATGGCTTGGAGTTCCACACGGCGTACAACTGTGGATTGTGGATATCGTGTTCACGGTCCCAGGCATGCATCTTTATGTACTTCTCGCGATATCATCGTGCCGCGGGGGAATGTCAAATGGCGTGGCGTAGGTCGTGTTGATCGTGAGCTTGTATGGTCAGTTGATGTATACCGGGAACGGACGAGGGGCCAAGCTCCAGGGTAGTGTAGAAGTAGACGTCGCAGGCGATACCTCTCGGCCCGAGAAAATGGCCCAGCCAGTTTTTGTAATCGTCGTGCGAGTGTTTGGAATGCTCGAGCGGGAAGCGCGCGGAGACGATCAGGATGCGGCGTGGGTGCAAGACTAAAGGTGTGATTGCAGACCGCTGCCCTATGGTGAACCCCAAAATTTGGAAGGCGACTAGAACAACGCGGGCAACCAATAATAGGCGAAAGTATTTCCGCGGGAGGGGCGTCCGAGACAAGGGGAGCAGACGGCCCATCCCCTTTTTTCAGTCTGCAGGTAGGCTTGCGTTCTTTCTTACATTATGTACGCAGGTCGGCTACTCTCCTCGGTTGATGATGGCCAGAAAATGCCGCAACATACGTCCGCGCTCCGGCAAACATTCGGAATCAGATTGCGCTAGCACTTCATCCTTCTAAGAGGGTACAATTCACGCGGAAGTCCCAATATTCGGGCGATTTGGGCCTACACCTGCTTCGCTTTTGCGCCTCTCGGGCTGCTGCTATGCTCTCTCAAGCCTCGCTGTGACGTCCATGTGTTCAATTAAGAAAATATTTAAGAAAATAATACCTGCATTTACCTCGCTGGCAGACTCACTATTACCCTTGACCCGCTCGAATCTAAAAAGACGACAGGCTGTGTGCAGTGTGTGTGTGTGCAAAGGTCTTTCAGCTTGGCACTGAATATAGACTCGCCTACCTGCCAAGGAAATCACTGTCATCATACGATCATTAGTAGGCTTCAATGATTTACCAGTATTTACCCAGATAAGACTTACGGTGCAGGAAGTCCGGCCTGAAATAGAGCCGATGGTCTCTCAAGTAGCTTGCACTAGCCGCGATGAGCACTATCACTGCTCCGTAAAGCGTTTGAATAGCTTACTTCGATACGGTCGGACGGTGGGGATGTAGAACATAGAGTAGTCAGACTTTCCACTGTGGCTGCCCCTCGGCGGCATGCGCGGCGTCGCGGTTCCCTACGTACAGGGGGTAGGAGGTATGGGGAGAGAGGTATGTGGTGAAGGCGGAAACCTGGTCGCCAGGTTCGACCACCGCGGCACTGATACCATCGTCCTTTCCAGCTGCAAATGGGGGATTCTTGCGTTTTGCACATAGTGCTTCCTGGGAATGCTGTGCCGTTGACGAATGAGTGCGGGTTGCGCGGGCGGAAACGAGGGCGCAGCATGAGGCGTTTGGCGAGTGAGAGAAAGGGCAGGACGCGAAGCGTACCCTCGCCGGGGCAAGTGGAGGAGAGCGAGGTCCAGCCTTGCCAAGGGCAGAAGACGGAGCACTTGTTCCTACAGAACGCAGGATGAATAAGACGGTAGAGAAGAGTAAGAAAATTGGACATGCGACGCGGACTTACATCAAATAGATGATTCCTCCAGGTCTTTCCCTTCAGTACTGGATCGCCTCTCTTCAAGATCCTTTGAAAAGCCCGTCAGAACCTGGGGTCTTCCCAGCGATCGAGTGTACCGCTATCGATGTGATGTTCAAGAGCGAATCACGCTGACGGCGACCGCGACGGTTGAGGTACATCTAAGATCGATCTGTGCCAATGAGGCAGTATGCCTACCTCGCGCATGATCTTGATGGGCTGCTACGTAGTCTCAAATAGACTGCTTTCATGCTAGTAGGGCTTCCTACAGCAAAGAAATGAATCGATAGATTTCTATTATACGAAAACATTGCGCCCGCACCTCTTTGGTACCCCTCTCGCGATCTGGCCTTCCGAAAGCCCGTTCTTGATTTTAGCATAACTCCTTCTTGGGATCATCTATAGTCAGTCATCAACATTCGCCTAATGCAAGCCTGACAAGAACAAGAAATTCAAACACTCACAGCTTCACCAGCACCTCCTTCCATCTCAGAGCCATTTCGACCTCCACATCTCTCCGCAAATCGTGGTGGAAACTCTGCTGTGCGCTCTCCCATGAACGACGTAAATATGTCGGAGATGGTACCCACTTCCTTCTGGAGTTGGGAGTCGTCTCGCCGGTCATCGTCATCGAATGTGCCGTAAGCTTATTCATGGAGGCATTGAGGCTCAGAGCGCTACCGAATGTCGTGCGACATGCAATGGCGCTGAGAGAGGAGGGCTTGATCATCTTGGTTGAGAGTGTTCATCTTGTAAATTGCAGTTAGCTGATAGATACGGCTGTCATATCGTTCCAAGCTGAGGGTGAAACCGCATTGTGCGGGAGAAGGGGTCAGGACTCGGATTGTGATTGGGGGCATGGGTGGCTGTAGGTAAGTTCCCGGCCCGAGATGATCGGGGAGAATTCCGAAAGTCGCCAAGCCCTCATTGGAAGAGCTGCTTCAAGAGCAAGAACGAGACGAGGGAAGATTAGTGCTTTAGTGTACGTATCAGTCTTTTAAGTTAGTACATGTCCCTCCTGAAATATAACCCAAATACGAACTTGATGAAATGGAAAGGTTGATACCTTGGTGGACATAGCCCGAACTTCTCCCCGACGTCAGAATTTAACGATCTGTTCATCTATCCCTGATCATCAATGCCTACTACGCTAGGAATACAGTGGGCATTGCGGGCCAGCTTGATGCTACATCCCCTCTAAAATCAAGGTCAGCTCGTATCGCTTTGCTCGGTTTCGATTGCTCACAGTTAATCGCTGACTTGTCTCTATACTGTGCGGTCGCATCCATCCCGGCTGTTGTCTGTGGCTGCTCCTGGAACAGCTCCGCCTCTCGCACCCTGTCAGCCTGTGCCTCGTCGTCTCTATCGCCAGTGTTGCCGAAGTCACCACAACATCGACACCAGTTGGAGGGGACTAGAAAGAAGTGTCAGTCCATGATGGCGGAGGGATCGGGGACGCACAGACGTACTGTAAGTACACAGCCGACACAGACCACTGGGCCCGCATATTGCTGTATGAAGAGTCAACTTAGAGGTAAACTGCTTTATGTAACCGGAACCTACTTACAGAAACACAAGCAACAAAAACAGCAGTCACCGCCGCAATCGCCTACTGAAGACATCTCGAGAAGGAGTTTGAAAGTGGCTTGACTGTACGAGGTTGCTTTTTAAAGGTCAACGAAGAACAACAGGTAAAACAAGGGCAGTTGCGAAGATGGGATCAGGTTTGGGTTTCATGGCGAGTTTAAGTACTCTGCCGAGTTCGAATGTTGTAATCTTGAAGGCCATGCTGCGCATATCCAGGGAAACACCCTGATTTCGAGGATTTAAGGTGATTGATATGTACGGCCAGACCCGTCTATTGAATGTGGAGAAATATAACGGGACATGATCAAAGCGCAGGAATACGACACGGCGTTGGGAAACCGCGTGATTGAGTTCTGTCCTGATATGTCACTTGCTGTCGAACAGATCTCTGATCGTTGGTGAATCGTGGCATCCTTGGACCTCGGTGACCAAGGCGATACATATTGCGAAGAATTCGAATGCAGAGCTAGGGAAATAAAATTTGTATTCCTGTAGAGTACAGACCACGTCTTTTAGAATGACACACCTATGCGAAGAGGGTGGACATCGTCGTTGTTGACGAAACAATGATTGCTCGGAATTTGCCGGCCACCCCTTCACGCTCGAGAGATAAGGTAGGGGTTATGCAGGATAACGGTCACTATATAGTTGATGCATTGATGACCGAACCGAAGCAGTCTAATCATTCAAAGACATTAGGAAGTTGAAAGGTTTTGCAATGCAAATACATCTTCCGTCTTCCATGGCGATCTCTCAATCACTGCTTGAATTGGTAAAACTCGTAGTAGTAGGTGCGAATCTAATTGCATGAAAGCCACGTCCCGCGCCATCGATTCCAGTCTTCTTTGAGCGAGCCTGAGGAATCCCTGACTCTAAATGCAGTCTGCTGACGGACATTATTTCGATTGATTCGTCTGGCGCATTCCACACAGACTCCCGGATAACCACCAGCATCAGAGTGGGATATATACCCTATGCAGCGACGGGAAAGCGTCAGTACTACTATGAGAGTCTCTGGATGAAAGATAACGCACAACAAACTGGACTGTAGAATATCCAGAAATGCAATCAATCATACGCCCTACGGTCTCGTTCCCGCCCGTTACAATAGATGTGACTAGAAGATCAGTGATCTATAAGTATACAATGTCAGCTATCCGAGCCCGAAAGAGTGGCGATATCTTACTTACCAACATCGCAACATACAACGTGCCGGATTCAATCATGAGCACAAAGAGAGTGTATGTTCGGTTCTTCTTATATGTACGAAGCGCAATTGCAAGGGATGCTCGAAGGATCCTGATCGA
>JABCKH010000314.1:0-20555 GCA_018851285.1 Lyophyllum semitale | reverse complement strand
ATGTTTAGGGCTGGCCGCTACGCTACGTGGCACATCAGGTGACCGCGTATATGATATTGAAATAAGTAATCGGTCGACCGATAGGTCGAGTCGATGATCGGGATCGGTGATCAGGATCGGTGATCGGGATCGGCGACTCGACCTCGCAAGTCGGCGAGTGAAAGTTAGAAATATGTATAAGTGAAAAGAAATGTATATACAGCGCGGAACGGTAGTTCCCCTGGCACTAATACATATACCATCACCTTCGTTCCTAAAGATTGAGTGAACAGTGCGACCTCCCGACCCCATCTCCTGGGCCCCTCGTTCTAGCTCAGGTCCACAGAGCCCCGGCATCGAATTTTCAATTCCACTTTTCACAAAAATGAGTTGATAGATGAGAACAAGGAATAGACACGGCGAAAAGTACACTTTTAAGAAAAGTCTTGTTGTAAAAGTGCCAATTATTGGCAGTTCATTTTCGAGTTCTACTTTGTTTAATGTGTACCCAAAAAATCGAAAGAAGTATAACGAGATGGTAGCTCGCAAGGCTACCCGATGGAAGGAGGATCTTACTCGGCGACCAGGGTAATGCCTGGTACGCGCCAAATCAGTGAGGGAACGTGGATCATTTTCTTGAGATTATGATTAAAATGAACAAGCTAGGGCCATAATGGCGCAAGGAGATCAATTGGGAAACAGAGCGAGGGGTGCTAGGTAAACCTTCCGCTAGGGCGGCAACCAAGATAGTGCCTGGTGCACACCAAATCAGCTAGGGAATGTGGATCATTTTTGTGAAATTGTGATTAAAATGAGCAAGCTAGGGCCATAATGGTGCGAAGACGATCGATTGGGATCAAGGTGAGGGGTGCTAGGCAAACCTTCTGCCAAGATGGCAGGCAGGATAATGCCTGGTGCAAACCAAATTAGCGAGGGAACATAGATCATTTTCTTGAATTCATGATTAAAATGAACAAGCCATGGCCATAATGGCGCGAGGACGATCGATTGGAAACAGAATGAGGGGTGCCAGTTAAACCTTCCGTCAAGATGGCGACCAAGATAATGCCTGATACAGAGGTGATCGGCGTGATGCATGATTAGATACCATAAATCAGAAGCTTAGTCATGATCACTTCATCCAGGCAAATCTAGGACCGCCTGTTTCCCTGATGTTAGTGTCTCCGATTGCAATGCGTCGCAGAATCATACTCTCGTAAATCATGCGCGGCTCGTCTTCCGTTGATCAACGTTCAACCTTGGCATCACAGGTGGCCACTCTTCTGTCCCTGCGTTCAATGGTTGGGACTCTTCATGAACTCTGGTTTTATCACTAATTCACATCCTTTATGTGCTCATCTCGCACAATGCCAGGCACCCGCCCGCCATGAATGACCTCGTCGAGGAAGGACGAGCATTGCCATTCACTTTCAAGCTTCCATGACAAGCTTTGACGCATTCCGCTTTGTGAGTCCTCTTTGCCTTTCGATTTCATCCCCATTGACCTCAAGAGGAGACGCTGCATAAAATATACGGTAAGTATCTTATCTCCTTTCGAAATACCCAGCTCACTGAAGCCTCCGCTTCTCCACTAAAGCTCGTGACCGATCCAACAACAATGTCCTACATCAACCCCCTCCATGCCCCTGTCCCCTCTTCTAGTTCTAATTTCTTCTCTCCTTGGGTGCTGTAGTCCAGCCAACGCCGCACGGTCCGCCTTACTCATCCATTCCTCTCGCTCTTCCGCCGGCGTCTACCCCGACCGCCCGACCGGGCGCCTCAACCAAGTGCACAGCGCAATCGCGTTCCACTATTTAGGATACGCGAAGCAGGGAGTGCCGATGCGTGAGCTGAGCATACGGAGCACGCATTGACTCGCGGCCATGATACTCGGCGCCAGTTGCGCATAGTGGACTGACGCGCATCACACTCAGCATCATTGTGAGTTCCTTCTATTCTACTCCTGGTCTGCCACCTTTACTTATCGACGGGACTCCTTTTCTAGTGGCCAGGATACGCGTACGTTGAGTCATTGAACTCAACATCAACGGACATGGACCTAACACCCGTGGCCAGCTCGGTAAGATCATCTTTGCTCGCTCTATCAAGGTTTGTGTATCTTCTCCCCTGTTCGGTGATTGCTAAACGACCTGTTGCATACAGAGAATGCGCGCTGAGCCCGCAAGGTCGTCGGAATGGCTTTTGAGCCCTTCAGGCATCCGCTTCTAGCATATTGTGTTCGTAGCGCTGCAACGTCTTCAAGGACGTTTGGCAGGCTGATGTTGCAGTCGATCTTCGCTGAGAAATTTTCATTGCCTATAACTCGTCCTCACCCACGTTCCCACCATCACGTTGAGCATTTCTAATATATATTCACGCAGCTTGCACTGCATCTATAGCACATTATTCACGACACTGTATCACTAGCCTTTTTATTTTTGCTACATATCTACGCAGTCATTCCCGTGACACAGCAAGTCCTACATGTTAATCACGTCAGTAACCCCGCTTAGTGCAGTCGCAAAAAGTATTTACCTCGTAGTTCAGACCTCCTGCCATCGTGGAAACTCGAATGGAAAATACATGAACTCCCGAGACCTGTCAAACGACCCAAGTTCCGCGAAAAACAGTTTTGGGGCTGGCACGTCTTTACCAGGACGGGATCTATCAGGAAGTAGCTCCCGAAGACCAGAGACATCGATCTCCGTGTGCTTAGGATCTTCAGTGAGATGGACAGTCTCGATGTGTTGCCAGAAATAATTAGCCTCTCGGAGCATGTGTACAGTTGGGCGAATCTTTCGTACGCAGCACGTCAAGTGTTTCACAGATGGAAATGCTATGGCGAGTTTTTGGAGGATGCCTGTGTCAAAGTCGCACCTGTCTATGACGAGAGATTTGAGCTTTGGGCAGAAGCGGAACTTGTTTCTGTAAAGGGCGTCGATAGTATGTTCGATGTTGCGATCCTTCGCATCAACAAGGTGTAAAGCTTCTAACGAAGGTGCAGTGATGTTCATCCAGATGTTATCATAAGAATTTTCATCGCGAGGATGATAGCGAAGGCGTAGTGTACGAATCGTGGGGACGACAAGGGGACGATCGCGAGACGGGAAGAACTCTCTATATATCGAGAGGTTGGTGAGTGACACAGCGCCCGTCAGCATCTCCCGAAAGTCGCTATCAAAATGCCAGCACTGGTCGATATTGTGAATGTACAGGGTAACCACATTGGACAGGGGCGGCCAGTACTTCGGTTGGAAAGGTCCGTCGAAGTAAAGAGTCTTCAAACAAGGAGTACCGCCATGCAAAATATCGCACGGTTTTTGAAAGAATGTTGGGCGGGAGGAGAACGAATCGAACATTAACGAGTTCGAGCCGTTGTCGCAGAGTTCAAGTTTCAATTCCTTCAATAGAGGAGCGGAAAGCGGTCCTAGACATTCGACAGTTTGGTAAAGAGCTTTCGCCGAATCAGCCTTGATGGACAAACGGCGCCATCGAGCAACATGCACTACAATGTGAGGCCAGACAGAAGTCATATCATGGTGGTGGCCGTCCCGAAGATCAAACGTCACTGAGATAGGCCGAGTTTTTGATCTCTCTAGATATGCCTGTATGGATCCTGTTGGTCGAACTACACATACATGGATATGGGTCCAGAGAGCGGAGGCTTCGGCGGCTACGTAACGCCAGTGGTTTGAGACCTGAGATAGGATCATCTCGGCTCTGGGATACTTTCGGTGCTCCAGCTTTTGTCTGTGGTACACAATTTCGAAAATTCTGCTCAGGAGCTCGTGCGGAAGACAGGCTGTGAGTGATTCTCTCTCGTTCTTCCTGCGTCTCACCTCTGCGCCGATGACGCGAATAGACGGGTAGATTTCTGCCAGCCTCGTGACAAGTGCCAATCCTTCATTCTGGAGCGACTCGAGTTGCCTGATTAGCCGGAATTCTTCTGGATTCGTCATTGAGTGTGAGTTCGACTGCAACGGAACGGACTTGAGCATGTGTCAATATTCATCATTCTCTGAACGAAGACATTCATTACCTGATGATCTGTTCGAGTGAGTTGTTTATGCATATCGACAGAGGTAATTCCGGTCGCCACAGGAAGGAGGCTTTCTTGAAGTGAGCGTGCACTCATGGTCCAAATGTAACCTACAATGTTCTCCGGAAACGCGTGATAGAGTTTAGGAGCTGAATAGGAGTCATCCGTTTTCCACGCTTCGAACACTTCCCGAATTATGTCAATTTCTTCCTTGCCCAGGTCGCGCTATATAGCTTTCTTATCGTCTTGTGAGTGGCGTTGGCGATGGAACACGCAGTGGAAGTGAGGTCTCGATAAAGCACTTCGCGCCGGGCTGCCAGTCAAAGACACGAAGTCAGTTTGTCGCGAACGCTGCTCTATGGTGTTGAGACGATAATTACCTACGTCCAGTGCAGGTGCGTAGCTACCATAAGCTAATGATGGAGCCAGAAGACAGCAATACAACAGTGACATCCAGAGATTACGTATGTACATAAGCCGCAATTAGTCCCGACTTATATATCGTTCATCCAGATGGTCTTGATTGTAGTCAATCAACGATACAGGTGACACCCACGACACCCAACCCACCAGCCTAGCAGCTTCTCCCATCGATATAGCGACGAGTAGTGGTACAGAGAACTTTCGGACAGCTGTGAAAGTTGATGCCTCTACGACCAACCACCACAGCTCCCGCCACAAACTGAGCCTGTAGACCGCCGTGAAGATGGAGCCACAGCAGTCGCGTTTACACCCCGTAACAAGCTGACCACTTCTCTCCGCTTCTTCAGGATCCTCCATATGCTCTGACACCCAACAGAAAGCTAGAGTCCCGGGGCAAAGGTACCGAGAAACCCGAGCAGCGCTCCGACCGACGGGGTTGGCGACGGCCAACGTTGAGGTCGGTGCCAGGCACGGCCTGGGATAACGGCGAGCCCTTGACGGCCCAGAAGTCTTACCTTCTCTGGATGACTTGGCTTTCTACAACCTCGCTGCGGGAACGGTCTTGGTATCTTCCATAGCAATATCCGTGACTTCTACACCAGCTTCAGACTCCGGAATCGGAGACCGTCTCAGCTGCCGTTCTTCTCCGACGTTGACGAGGAAGACGGTGAAGTACTACAATGAAAACGCGAGAGAGGATCTGCGATGTCCTTGCGTGCGACGATGCCGACCATCGCGGAGCTGAGGCCGGAGAGCAGAGTATCTTGTTGGGCCGTGAATGGTTCGCCGATGTGTTGAACGCCAGTGCAGGGATGAGACTGGGTGTATCTGTGCAACCAGTTTTGCCAATGCTGGGCCGAGCGGTCCCTGCGTGACCGCGAACAGTTCCTGGTAGCAAGGTCATATATTGTCAGAAATCAAGCTAGGAAGTGGGCAACTTGAACGGTACTCACCGTTTGTTCATCGATCCAAGGGGGTTTTTTTTTTCGAGGCTATCCATGAACCTAAGTACGCCACCGCACGATGTCAATCCTAGGCCGTATAAGAAGAAGTCCAATGACTGTCCGTATAGCAGCCGCGTGCAGGTCACGAGGGTTGTAACTCCAGGCCAGTGATATATGGCGGAGAGACTTTATGTGTTCCAGAATCAGTGTCAAGTAAGCCGTTCAATGGCTTTATTTGATTTCTGTCGCGATAAATAGGTGGTCAACGATGCAGTTAATGCCTGACAGCACCCCACCAAGCCAGCCCGGCAGCTCCACCCGTCAATATAGCAATGGGTGGTGGTATAGAGAACCATTCGACAGCTGTGAAAGTTGATGCTGCTATGACCAACCACCACGGCTCCCGTCCCAAACTGATCCCCTGACTGCTCGCAGGTGTCAGATACCCGATCTCCCAAAGCCTATAGACCGCCGTGAACACAAAACCCACAGCGGCCGCAGTTACACCCCGTAACACACTAACCACCTCTCTCCGCTTCCTCAGTATCCTCCATAAGATTTGAAACCCAACGGAAAGCCAGAGCCCCGGTGTGAAGATGCCGAGAAAGCCAAGCAGCGCCCCGACGATTGTGGGGACAGACCGGTTCGAGGCGGGGCTGGCAACGACCAATGCGCCGAGGTAGACGGCAAAGTTGAAGTTGGGGCCGGGCATGGCTTGGATGACGGCGAGCCCGAGGAGGAAATCGCGTGGGGATACCCAGCCTGGGGCGACGACGTAGTCGCGGAGGAGCGGGATGACGACGGGGCCGCCGCCGAAGATGACGGTGCCTGCGAGGAACATGTTGTTGAATAGGGAAAGGAGGAGTGGGGTGTGGTGCAGGGCGCCGCGCAGGGACATGAAGATAGTGAGCGTGGCGAAGAAGCCGATGATTATGGAGATCCCAAACTTAATTGGGATGGAGTGGCCGGATATTTCAATCTGCGAGGGCTGGATGACAGGGGCCTCTTCGGGGGTAACTTTGGAGGCAACCGAGGCGGTTTGTCTTCTGTGAACGGCCTGGATTTCCGCAGCATCGTTTGTGGATTTGAGATCCTCCATAGGAATATCTATGTCAGCCTCCGGCTCCGGAACGGGAGACCTCCTTTGTTCATTCCTCCTGTTTCTTCCACGTTGGAGCCATGGCCGACCCACCAGATCCCAAAAGGCAGTCAATGCACCCGCAAAGACGAGCAGGATGGGGAAGTACCACAACGCAGTGTAGCACAGCCCGGCACATGCACCGAAGACCACCAAAAAACGCGAAAGAGGATCCGTGATGGCCTTGCGTGCGAGCTGCACTGCGGCGAGCGCAATGATGCCCACAGTCGCGGCATTAAGACCGGAGAGGAGGGCGTATGCAGGGCCGGGAAGGGTTTCGCCGATGCGCTGGACACCGAGAGAGAAGCCGTACATCGCTATGCCGGCGGGGAGGGACCAGATGAGGAAGACGAAGAGGGCGGGGATGAAGCCGGCGTGGATCTGGGCGATGTTGAAGAGCATTTTCGTCGATGCTGGACCGGGCAGCGCCTGCGTGACCGCAAATAGTTCCTGGTACTGCATAATCATACTTCGTCAGAAATTATGCCAGGAAGAGAAGAAATTGAATTGCACTCACTGTTTGTTCATCGATCCATGGTGTTTTCCCGAGGCCGTCCACGAACCTACGATGGAAAATCTGGAAATGAACAGGCGGGCCACCAAACGATGTGAATCCCAGGTCGTAGGTGCGTAGAAAGACATCTAATAACCGTGCCGGTAGCGTCGAGGTATTGGCCTCGTACGGTGCTCGTTCCGAATCTACATCGTTTCTGAATCTGCGAAGGTCGAGGCGCCGTAGAGAAGAGCGCACGAGCGCACTGAGCGACATATTGATGATAGTTGCAACAGTGCACCAGTAATCAAGGTACGCTCGAGACCTTCTTGGACAACACTTGCGAAAATCGTCCAAGAATGACGTGATAAGGTCCTTGTCAAACGGTTGATCGTCTGATTCAGTTGCTCCTCCTTGAGATTTCGTCTATTCCGGGGTCCAGTAGCGTCTACAGGACATTTTCAATGCTCATCGAAACTCAAATCATGGAAAATACTTGAAAAATACTGTTTCGTCTTGCATTGCGCGGCAACGTTTGTTGTGGTTGAGAAAGTTAGGGGTGGAAATTGTCGGAGACTCGGAGTTATGTCGGAGATTTCTGACCCCCTTGATCAGGGAACCCATCTGATTTGACCTGATTTGGCCTGATCTGGCCACCATCTCTGTCGTTGTCGAGCTCCTACACACTCACCACCAAGACCAACTAACGTCAAAGTTGTACACAGCTTTTTCTTTACACCTACGGGACTCGATCTCACAGTCTGAAGGATATTCACAGCCTAACAAAAGTTTTAGAAATAAATCAGGCGAACGTAATCTGATCAGCGAAGATTAGGCCTAAACTGTATTTTTAGAAACCTCCGACATTATCCGAGAAAATCGCTCTCAACCACAACGACGATGACGGTTTTTCAGCATTGACCGATACTTATACGAGGTGCGAGTCGCGTTCTGCCACCCCAATCGCACGTGCCGCTATCCAATTACTCGAATGTCAATGGCGCGACCATCAGCCCCGCCTCGGCCCTGACCTCGCACTCCCTACCACCCCAATAGCTACCAAAACCGCCATCGCAAACGCAAACACCGCCTTTCTAGCTGGCTCGAGCGCCCATCCATGTCCCAAATCAACTTACAGCAGATCCCGACTTTATTGACTTTCGCTCAATTCTTTTTCGGTCTGTAATCTTGAAGGAATTGCAAATTTCCTTTTCGAGATTGGTGAGGTGACTTCTTCGGCGTCCTCGGGCAAGGACGACAACTCCCAGCCAACCACATGGTGCGCATGTCGTTCTCAAAAAGGAAACATATCATTCGAGACGCGGCATTATTTCTGCTCTGAGTGTCATTGCAGTTGGGATCTGCTGTAAGACAAGCACTGGTAAGTGCTTTGTGAAATAATGAACTAATTCTCATCACCTCATCACGCAGAAAAACTAGAATGTCGATAACACCTATATACGCAACTCCCCAAGGTATGTCGCGTTCCTTGTCATGCCGGTTTTGTGACTACTGCTAATAGCTACATAAGAAGATTTGTTTCTTGCGTTGACTTCGATACCAGGTCAACGACGTATCTGCCCCCCTTGATAATGCATACAAACTCGGAACCCGCAATCAGTCAACATTATCATCATATGAGTGAGCTACTCCTCCCTGCGCCGCCTGCCTTTCGTCCGTTATCCCGCTTCCACCGTCTTCCCCGTCGTTTTTCGTTATATCACCTTACGCTTCCTTATACGCATCATTGCCTTCGCTCATTCTCATCTCTCGAATATCAATCAATACTCACATATCCTCTTCCACAGCTGTCCCCCAGTTCGCAACCGACCTCCACACCGCCGAGTATCATGACAGGTGGGCGTTCTTCGCCAGCACGCGTATCGACAACGGCCTGGCCTCGGTGTTCGTTAGCGCATTCAGGACTGATGGCGTCCGTCTCCACGGCTGGATAGGTAGGGATTTCGGTCGGCACCTATACCGCCAACTCCAAATCTCTTACACCTTTCTTTTATAGTCATCAATCCAACTTCCCGCGTAGGCCCTTGTAGGTTGCGTTCGTCCAATAGCTTCAATCGCTGTGATTCAATCAAGAGCTCGACACGTTGTGCGCTTGCATGTATGTACGTATGACCCCGAATATCCGGACCTCAGCTGACTGGTGCTTCTACGACAGTGTCATGACTGCACCAGCACGGGTATCAGCAGTGGCCCGACCTCGGTGTTCGTTCGAGCATTGACGACGTATGATCGTGTTTGCCATCTGGCTGGATAGGTCGGTCAGTAGCTATACCTCGAGGTCTTTATACAATCCTCATCCTTTATCTCACAGTCGTCCTTCTCAATTTCAAGTACTTATCGTCAGTGTACTCGGTCTGGATATCTGAACCCCAGCTGACTGATGCTTTTTACAGCAGTATCACGACCGCGCCAGCACAGGTAACGACAGTGACCCGACCTCAGTGTTCGTTCGAGCATTGAAGGACGTGTGATGGCGTCCGTCATGGCTCGATAAATCGGTTGGCACCTATAATTCGCAATCTGTATACAATCCTCATCCTTCGTTTCATAGTCGTCCCTTTCAATTCCAAGTACTCAAGTCTGCCTCGGTAGACTCGTCCTAGAATCCAGACCGCTAGAGTTGTGTAAGAGCTCAACAAACTTGCTTCAAAATTTCTTGTGCCTGTACGTCCGTATAACCCGAAGATCCAAGCCCCAACTAAACGGTCCTTTTACAATCTTCAGGATCGGGCCAGGAACACTGAAGTTATGTACCAATTACCATCCCGCTATCTTGTATGTAGTAAATCAAGCTCTGGGATCTTGCCCCGTAGAATCTAGTAGCGTGGCGCCTCTACCCGCATCACCAGGGTGTATGGATGCTGTTGTCGCATTCCGTGCGTGACCGGGCTCTATTCGTTACCATTGACGACAACACCGACAAGGCCGTAAGCCTCTAGCCTTGTTCTGAACATCGCCGATTCTGGCGCACGATTCTCGTTCGGGGTCTTCGTGCCTAATCATCCTCAATCACTGGGTGGTATTGATTGCTTCCGTCCCTCCAGCGCTGTCTCGCCCGCTATTTCGCGTTGTACCCATTATCGAACCTTGTGAACGCACTCGCCCACTGGTGTGTATGTACGTTATCCAGCTGAGGCAGCCTTTCGTTCGCTCTGATTCCAATCACAACAATATCATTCTCGAACCACCCGGAACATAAACTACTACCAAGCTGCCGGGCGGAACTTGTCTCGTCGTCAAGCTCCTCTATACCATTCTCATGGATCATCAACGATATAATTAGCCAATGTAGCCATTGACCTATCGCGTACCGGAGGCGATGGCGATTGAGATTTTGTTCGACTTGTTTTACAATCCGCCGTCGTCTGGATTGCGCCCCGCATCTTAGTAGACAATATGAATATTCAAGAAGACATAGGCTTTTTCTGAGCCCAGTAAGTCGTTTATCGAAATGCATTGTATTCGGGCTGATCACCAGAACTAAATAGAGAGGGTCGACGGAGGGTCGGAACCGGCCTATATAAGTTGGGAGACCCTGCATGGCACCCACCTCCCACTCCGTCAGAAATAGAAAAGGGATACATTCCATCTTTTGTGCTAGAGTCTCCCATACAATGTCTCCAAAACGCTCTCCTTCTACGCGAGCGACAACCCCTGCTCTCACAAACAAGCCAAAAGCTCAATTGGGACATGCTCAGTGAGTGCGACAACTTTCTATTAGAGAAACGCCGTTCTGAACGGCCTACAGACGAAGGTGGTGGTCAATGCCTAAGGAACGTCGGTCAGCATTGATGCGTCACCTAAGGCGCAAGGGATGGGCAAAAAAGTCTATCATGAGCTTCACCCACGCCAACAGATCCACTGTCAACTGTGCCTTGAAGTTAAAAGACCCCCTGATCCTCGCGACGGATAAGAAATATTGGCCACCCCCAACGTGGATTAAGAAATCCATGAAAAAATTCGTGAGTCTTTAGCTTGATATAACAATCACACTCTAACTTCATTGCTGGGTAGAAGGCAGTTGACATAGCACCAACGATCGACCTAGGGACGTGGGGTGGAATCAGCGAGGAGAAAAAGGTATATATTGGAGCCCTTTGCCGTGTACCAGTGACGGAAAGAATTTGAAACAATCCTACAGACAACTGCTGCCGCACGACGTGGAGCCATGAAGTCCGGGGAACAAGTCAAGAACGTGAGGCAGACCGCCATCACCCACGCAGTAACGTTCCCGTCCGCGAAGGATGAAACCGATATGGACGGCGATGAGAGCGACGACGACGACGACACGCCTGTCGCGACGCGCACGCGCAGTGCCTCTGCCGCCTTCAATGGCTCCCGGATAACCAGCCCGCAAGCCACGCAAGATCTTCGGGTCCAACTGGAAGCTGCCAGAGGAGCAGAGGACGATGACAGTACCGAGGATACGAGCGACGAAGAGGACTCCCACAAGGAAGAGACAAGCAAGCCGCGATCCAAGGCCGTTAAGAACAAGGTGGGTTTAGTGCGCTCCGTCCCTTCGTTGTAAAACCTTTTAGATCTTTCTCATGCTATTGTGCTGCAGGCTACCAGGCAGCCGGCCCTGTCAAAGCGTGTCGAAGTCTGCGATAAACTGAAGTTCAAGACCCCGTCCCCTAAGAAATCGAAGAACATAGTAAGCCCTCGTGCTTGTCTTAGACCTGGACTTCGGGGTTTATTGGATGATTATTTCAGGCCGCCTCGCCCGCATCTTTTTTGAAAAGTTTGAAAAGGAAACGGAGCGACAACGAGGATCTCGACGCTACGCCGTCAAAAAAGGTAATTGTGTTCGATGATGTGATTCCCTCCAGTTCTTTAATTAACTTTATTCCAGCAGTACCTACGATACACCATCCGCCTTGTTGGCTGCAAAAATGGGCGGGGTGTCGCGCGCGGCATGATCCCATTGATGTTCTGAATGATGCCGATAGCACGGATGCTTGTTTCTCTGTCACATTTTACTGCGCTCTGGATGTACATATACATATTAGCCATTAATTTTATCGTAATATTCTCTTGACTCACCTTTTCCCAAATTCAAGTTGATAGAAGACGAACTAGAATTATTCTGTATGATCACTCTAGAATTATTTTTAAGTCGGTATGTGGCGTGACGTCCAAGGCTCGGCAATTCAGGAAATTGAGCAGCAGCCTGCCTGATCATCTATTCGGTGATCCTTACCTTGCTTGAAGGTTAGTGATACATCCCTGACGCGCAAAGTCCCGACAGCCTGGTGTCACGCGACGCGACGCGTTATTTACACATATTTACTTGTTTAATACGGTTCGGACTTCCAAACAACTTTCTCCCAAGTTCCCAGCAACCTCTGCAGCAGGAGCTCCTGGCCGTGTTACCGCTCTAGCATTCAGAATGGATGTCCGATATCCCTAACAGACCCTAGATTTGTGATTCTCTCTACGGTAAGCACTTGTTATTCTTACCTTTAATTCCAATCAACTTCATCTCCAGGTCCTTCGACCAATGTCGCTTCGGTGATACCCTTTAGCGACCCCAAGACCGCACGAGCGACTTCATCCGGCACCTGGTATCTCTAGGATCGTCCCAGGCGGTCAAGTCTCTTCAGCAAGCACAAGCCTGCACCGTTGAAGAGCCGTGATTAAAGATGGGATAAATGAGAATACAGTCTTATTGTTCAGGGTAGACGGGGAAATTATCAACAGCATTTGGTCTAGCTTTCTGGTATGTTGACTTCGTTCAACGATTGATAATTGGCTCACACAGATTACTAGGTAGTCTAACGTTGCTTTTCGGTTTTTTGCACCTCCTTCTGGACCTCATCATCTGGGCCGAGCTCCGTTGTCGTTCGCTGCCTGTCGTTTCCCTGTTCGAGATAGAATTGTGTTGCCTGGGTTGAAGGTCCATCAACAGTACGTGTACCTCATCAACTTATGTTTTTACCACCTCACTGATTTGCTAGCCTATTAAATAGGTCCTTTCCTGTCACGACACGCCCCGCCGACGCTATAGTTTCGATGCTTACGTCCGTGTGTGCGAAAATTTCCATCGCAAGCGATGCATAGCCAGTTTTTTTCGTTCGGCCTTTATGTATTGTCCCAGGCCTCCAGTGCGGAATGACATACGTCATTACATGGCACCATCTCTGGAGAAGCATGGTAAGCGCTAATGAGACCGTTTCCTACTCGAACCGCTTACGATCAGGTGCTTCTTCATAGATTCGAGTTAAGCTCCTCGACCACCGGCTAGACACCAACTTCTACGCCAGGTACTCAACAATCCCTATCGCTTCTCCTTGGTACATATCTGTCGTGATCACCACGTGCCATGATCGCGCAACTGCGGCGGACTCTTGGCTTCTCCTGTAACGGTGTGTTCACCTTTCGGATTGTACAAATTCTTTATCTGACCGCGACGATCCATATAGTATAAGGAGACTGGGTTGCCGTGACTTCGATAACCCACGAGGAAGAATCGTAATTTCTCCCCGAGCAGTATGTGTTCCTCATTGTCACCTGCCATGAAACGTTGCTTACCTGCCTTGGCCTAGATTTTCTAATTATTTCCAATCCGTTTGACTTCGGAGGCAGGCCCGACACTATGACCATCCGTGTCCAGCTTCGGGCGCAGTAGATAACATCGAGCAAGCGTCGCCGATGCCTGGGAAGAGTTGATGTTCATGTTCATGGCGACCATTGTGCACAACCTCGAGCCACTTGCGAGCTCCCTACACTCCCCCATATGTCCGAGTTCTCGGTGAGTCTCTTCTATCCTTCTCCAACCTCTTTAACCGACATTCACACGCCCTTATTCTTCCTAGTCCTCCTCGAGCCCTGAGCACCCAGTATTCGACTGCAACACCCAACGCGAACGCGAACACTCAATCAAGACCACAGTAAGCTCCTTCTTTCCTCGTTGTCTCTATTCTAACCTGACTATCATGCAGCCATCCTAGCCTGCCCACGTTCCTTCAGTCGTGACTGCCGCAGCGCCCGGTAGATGCACTGCAAACACTACCCGAGACCGCAGAGCAACCTAGGGGTGCCCGCTCATGCAAAATGCGGGGGCTCCAGTGTTGGCTGGTGATCCTCTAGAAGGGGCGATAATGATTTTAAGATCTGCGGTTAGTTTTCTCTTTTCCTTAACGCTGAGCGTGGACTGAGGCGATATCTAATCTTTTCATAGGCTTACTCCCGATGTAGGGGAGAGAAGGAGCAGATGAACCTCATTCGGTATGCAATCCGGGAAGGTATGTTTTTACTATTTTCGCGTTCAAAAATCTCATTCTAACTTCTCTTCACTCGTACAGCACTCGCTACTCTTTCGCCGCCGCACCTCCCGTCTCTCAGATTCAAACCTGATAGGATCGACGCCACTTCAAGCCCATCACCACTGCTATCGTTGTCTCCAGCGCTCGAAACCGAGCATGCAATGTCAACATTGAAAGCAGGCTTGGTCGCGCATCAACTCGGTTTGTACCTTTTCCCTGTTCTACTATTTCTTTCACGATCTCATTTCTTTTGACCGCCTTGCAGTCGTCTCAATCCGCCGCCTCCCCCCGAGGCGAAGGTCATCAGTCTGAATGAGCGACAAACGCCCGACAACATGTATGACAATGTTGAATCACTGAACAAGCTGCTGGGAAGGAAGGTGGCGTTCCTGAAGAAGACTGCAGTGGACCAAGCGTTGGCTTTTAACCGGGTGAGGAAGGTCGGGATGCTGAGAGTGAAGAGGTATGGTCGGTATTCTTTCTACTTCATCTTAGGCTCTGACTTACGCCTTTCTTCGTTGTTGTATAGATTCTTCTCCTAAAGGACAGCTAGGGGAAGGGGGTAACAGAGAGGATGCCATGGCTTTCACAAATTTCCGGATCGACTGTTGTTCCTTTTTGTTTCGCGTGGGTAGATTTCGTGCCTCGTTGACCTTAAAATCGTACTGACGCCGCGGTCTCTAAGTTATGATTTGTATGGCCCATTGTTGATGTATTATCGATTGTAGGTTGATAGGTGATACTCGCCGACAACCTACATCATATACCCCTGCAATGCCGCGACTCCCGAGCGCCTACACCCACGCGTCGTATAAGCAATGATCATCATTTTGGGCTCGTTTTGGTATACAGCACAGCTTCGCCGCCAAGGCGACGACGATAAGACAAGAAGATATATCCGCGAATTCCGAGTGTCAGTCTCTTGCCACCCCCCATATCTTATACTTAGCAGTATGGCGACGCAGAACTATCTCGTCGTAGGTGCTACTGGCAAACAAGGTGGTGCCGTCCTCTCCGCGCTTCTCTCCGCCTCTCCCGCCTTCCCCATCCATATCTACGCCCTAACCCGCAACAGCGACTCCCCCCGAGCCAAATCCCTCGCCGCGCACCCCAACGTCACTGTCGTCGTCGGTGACCCTGCTTCTCCCTCCTCCATCTTCTCACAACTCGACCGCCCCCTCGCCGGCGTCTTCTGCGTCACGATTCCCGGGAAAGTAAGCGAAGAATCGCAGGCAGAGGCCCTAATCGACGCATGCGTCAAGCACCGTGTCGCACACTTTGTCTTCACGTCTGGTGACCGCGGCGGGCCCGATGTATCAGAGACGACGCCTACGAGCGTGCCGAACCTGCAATCCAAGTACCGCATCGAGAAGTACCTGAAGACGCAGGCGGAGGGGCGCATGAGCTGGACGATCCTGCGCCCGACGACGTTCTTTGACATGCTATCGGCAGACTTCCCCGGGAAGGGCTTCGCGTCGATGTGGAAGCAGCTCGGTCCTAAGCCACTGCAGCTTGTGTCAACGAGGGATATTGGGCGGTTCGGCGCGAAGGCGTTGCTGGAGGCGGAGAAGTACAGCGGAAAGGCGGTCGGGCTTTCGGGAGACGAGCTCACGTTCGACGAGGGGTGCAAGGTGTTTAGGGACGTGTTTGGGAAGGAGATGCCGTGCGCGCCATGTATTGTTGGGAAGGGCGTGAAATGGGCAGTGCCTGAGCTAGGTGCCATGTTTGGCTGGTTGGAGACGGATGGCTATGGGATCGATATTCAGGGTTTGCGAGAGCAAGATCCGAAGCTCCAGAACTTTGAGCAGTGGTTGAAGCAGAGCAGCGGCTTTCGAGAGGGTTCCAATCGATAATAGGAGCACAATGGGATTCTGATAAGAGAAAGTCAAACCACACTATTGTTCCTTAATCCTCAAAGGTGGAAGATCCTTCCACAAACCTACGATGGAAAAACCAGCTAGTTCCTTGACTTGCGCAATATATTATTATGTAGTGCTCAGGTGGTCTCTGGCTTCACAAAAAGTTACACGCGACGAGCTTCTTGATAAGCTTTTTCACCCTAGCCTCGACGAGTCCTGCCAACGGGGCTTCACAGGCTCCTTGTATAATGATAGTGGTTGTTACCCACAGGCGGACCCAATGTATATCGATTGAAAAGTGTAATTCCCTACTGACCGACTGTACGAGACGCGTAAAACAACCAATAAGATGCTACCTGAACATCGTACTGACAATTCATATCACCGGCATCCCTAGCTGAGTCAGGCAGTGCTAAATAACCTTCTATGTAGCTTCAGATGTTGATGAGAGCTAGGATGGAGGAACAATCGCATTGACGGGGTGTGAAACGGAAATAGCAACTCTGACCGGACCTCTCATCCACCACTATCGATCACTGTCGTCGTTCCTGCTACGTTCCCTTCGTATTGCCTTGCTAGGGAGTCTGTATCGAACTAGGGACCGAAGTAGCAGTCTGTCGATTCTTTTGCTGAGATCTTACACTGTTTTTGATCTTGGAGGTGCGTAAAAGTAGATTCGAATCTTTTCCCACTTTAGGATCCACGCAGAGGCTGTTCATACACACCAAATACTCTTGGCTCCGCAAACATGAGTTGTTCCCGAAAGCAGCTTGAGGATATGTCCATAACATCCTACCGATTTGCACATCCTGGAGCTTACGAACCGCATAGCTTCCCGCAATCGACGCCTACACTACCAACGAACGTTACTTGCTGCATATGTATGGTGGACTAAGTGCTGATCTCGTGAAGCGTGTCATTTGGTGCGTCCCCTTCATCTTCTGCCCTCTTCCATCGCCAACCTTAGGCCACTTGTATCAGAGCGCAATAATCGAGCGCCGTCTTCAAAAGGCCATGCTATATGTGCTGTTACTATCGGCCATAGCTAACAAGGCGGATCGGTGGGCTCTACGGGTCTAACTCGATTATGAAATCCGCAAGATTTTTATCCTTGTCTGCCTCGAAAGCGCCCAAACTTTTTCCTCGAAGTAGGTCTTCCATGCATCGACGATACAGCACGCCCATTTATTTCTTATATTTGTACAGTTACGCCAGCGCCACCTGCAGTACCATTCGGCTTTACACATCGTTATAGTCATAGTTACCCACCTTATATTCAGAAACATACCGCGAAGTTTGCCCATACGTAATTCATCTGTATGTCTTTTCCGATATCATGCAGATCTTAGGACTCGTCCAGATAAGAGATACGATTTTTCCTCTTCGAGATTGAAACAAGTGTACTTCTTCACTTTCGAGACGACATAGAGTAGTATTTATTCCGAGTTCATATGAGATCTCCTAGATAATATGTCGGTGAACAATTTGCGAACAGCTTCCAACACCGGTAAACGGTATACCATATCATTTTATTCATCGTGACTTACAGACCTTCTTCATCCCCTTAACAAGCATAAACCGCTGTGCGACCGTCATCTGCGGAAGAGCCTCCCTGAAAAGCCTATGGAGGTCTTCCTCAGGCCAATGTGCGACCGCAAAAAACTTTTCGCTAGTGCCGAGATCTTGCTGCCTCAATGCGTCGAAGATATCCGTGAGATCGTGCTCCAAACCTGCAAGGAAGTTGTAGAGCTCAGGCAGCACGTCGGGGATCTCCTCCACCTCTGGCTCCGACTCAGGATCAATGTCGATCTGTCATGAGATGAATCAAATTTGGAGCAGGTCCGAAGTTTGGGTACTTACGAGAATTGCACGCTGCCGAGAGGATCCTGCATGAGAGGGTGGGACAGGAAGTGGTCCCATCTGGGATCTGTGATAAATATATACGCTCGAGTCAGGCTTTGCTCTTACATCGTGGGTTGAGGACGAAGTGGTGGCGTTTGCTCGTACGGAGGACCCAGCATGGGAGGGTATGACCGGATGTGTTTCCTTCTAAGTCTAAGATATGAATATGTGCATCTTGAAGGCTTTATATGCAACTCTTACCTTCGAGACCTTGAATGTCGATGTCGACGCAGAGGCGTTCACTTGCGCGGGTTGCCCCAATCGTACGGCAGAGCGAGAGGAGATTGAATTGTTTCCCTAAACAAAGTTTAGTCTCCTAGATTGACTAGAAAGATGTTCATTTTAAGTTTTACATACCTCTTCGACAACCGTAGGAGATATGCTCCTGTCCGAGGCCCGAAGCATAACGGATTCCTTCGGTTCCTAACAAACAGGAGAGGCTATATGAGCATAACATCAGAGCAAAGTTCAAACCACACACCGACTTGATTACATTGATTGGAGGATAATTCCTTTCGAATGCGTCATTGACAAAGTCCCAATCATTGCCGGTATCACTGGGGGCGGTGTGACCATTCTGGATGTTTGAGATCGTGCTTGAGGAACAGTCTACTCTTCTGGCGATCTCCGCGCGAGTCAAGCCATGCTTGAGCAGGATCCTCACTATAGATCTTTCCTCGCGGGTCAGCGGAGCGCGGATTCTGGCTTTCCTTGAAAGATTATGGTCGATTAGCCAAGATTTAAGAAGGTTTAGGAGACGGGCCGGGCGGATTTGGACTTACCGCTTCATTCTCGTAGGGGAAGCTGCGGCTTTGGTCATTTTGGTGTCGCAGGATCGAGAGATGAACTTGAACTTGAAGAGGCGACACCACGATCACGTGAGACGCGACCATGACTAAGCAGTTGTTTTTTCGGCCCAGATTCTACTACGAGAACCAAAAACGGGCTACAAGACTTCTCCGTGCGTAGACTGCTATGAATTCAACTGTTTCGAGCTCGCCGCATATATATGGTCGAATATTTGTACACACGTATAAGTGAAAGCGACGTGCTCCGACGCTGGCCAACCCGACTTCCTCACAGTCGACAATACAGCTCGCCCGCGACACCAGCAACGATCTAGGGAAGGGATACCAGAGCTCTGATTGGATGGATAGCCTGGTAGAGTCCCTAGTCTGGGCTTCGGGGCTGTGGGCAGAGGTCGGCTACGAAAAGGAGCAGAAGCTAGCAAGGAAGACTTCTGGTTGTCGAACTGCCTCGTTCTATCATATCGTGAGTTCTTCTCCTCAATATTCTCCTTCCTCAAAGTGACGATCTTTGCATATAGATGACAGAGCGGCTTCGTTGTCGTCCGCTGGCACCCCTGCAAAACCCACTCGCTCGCGCCATAGTTCCATTTCCTTATCATAAGCTAGGCTGGAAATAGTATGTTGTCAACATCTTATAGTATATACTATATCCTTCTGATCATGTTGTCTTACTAGGTCTTCGTTCCACCGTTCATCTTCGGATTTCCCTTTATGTTCAGCTTCTGGGTATCGTTTGGAAGGCCGCCCTAATCACATTGATGATCCAGACAAGGTCACGACATACCACCTTCAGCTCTCAATGCTGTTTTGGGCGTGACTGGGCTCCCCGATACGCAGCACAAGCTCGCCATGTTCATCCATAATATGTGAGGACTAGCCGTATGTCGTCGTAGACGCCGTGATATAAGCCACTTCCCATATCTTGTTCATATCGACATATCGCTAATTTTCCAGCAGCTACGGTCCCAGATCTTTGTTCCGTTGATATACCTTTCGAATTACGAATATGTTGTCGGATCGACGGTAAGTTTATGTTTGATAGCCTTGCTGTGCATAAATCAAAAAAAAAAAAAAGGCGTTCTAAGAACACAGCAACTCTATCCTTTTGACCGACAAGGAGAGACGCTACGTTTCGCCACTTTAGCTCATCGTATGGCGTAGCCGATGACCGATCCATTTCAATCGATTAGCCAGAGGACCATCAATTCGCTCCGTCGTGGTCGTCTCCCTCGCGCCGCTTAAAGGAGAATCGGATCGCTCTTAGCGCGCTTATCCCGTTGTACTCTGCGGAGGGATATTCACTGGAGAATCACAGTAGTCCGGCAGCGTTGTCCGATCGAAAGCTTACGCTACACACTCGTCGGATGCTTAGCGAACAGCGTAGTTCGTCATTACTAATCAATGCAAAGCTCTATGGGGGATCTTCCATAAGAATGCGGGCGCCTCCTTTTGTCTTTATCGTCGCTATGCCGAAGTTAGTCGCGCTAGTCTGGCTAGCGGACTTGGGTGATGTTGAGCGGAATTTGCAAGTTAGACAATGAGGCGACAGGAGGGCGCTTCGATAGGCGGTCACAACCTTCACCGTCCGAGCGCGCTTGAGGCGTTTATCAGAGGGCTGGCTGCAAAAAGAGAGGAAATTGGAAATCTCCCAATTTAGAATTGCGCTAAGTATTTTGTATGTTA